>VZRL01003051.1:1635978-1738751 GCA_013397895.1 Origma solitaria | reverse complement strand
TGAAGTTTGCTGAATTCTGCACAGCCTCTGGGAAAATGAGCAGAGCACACCCAAAGACCAGGTCTACAACAACCACAGGAGAAATGCTCGGGAAAGCCCATCTGCCCAGTGTCAAACGTGCCTATGTTGTGTCCAAATGGTTGCAAACTGTTACAGAAATGGCACGCTTCTCAAGATCATTTGCTTTAGTCGCATGGAAGGTGTTTGTTTGTGTCAAACCTTTTCTCTGTCCATTGGCCTTCTGTCTTGGTACCTGTGTCCTACAAAAAGGTGATGAATTGATTGTAAGGGATTTGCATGAAGCCTTAGCCAAGGTCCTGGCAACTTCTGAATGCACAGACTGATGTTTGTCACACCAGGAGTCAGAAGAGCACTCCAGTATTGGGCATGACGCAATTTTTTTAAAGTGGTCTGTGCAATTATACTTTTTCATATCTGAGGTGGGAATGTAGCAACTTAGTTTTGAACCAAAACTTTGGAAAAAAGGGTAAAAAAAATCCTTTCTCCCATCTCAGTGCCGGAGGAGTTAGCCTTATGTTTTGGTTTTTTTTAAATGAAATGGGTTTCCTCACAGATGACAAGTTTGATGAGGTAACCAAGCAACATGTTAAGTAATCCTAGATATGCAATGTATCTTCAGTACTTACAGCATAATTAGACATCCCTTTTGTTCAGCCAACTGATATCCATATCCAGTTAATTTCTAATAGACTGAGGATTTCTCTTGACAATTCTAGTAACTTGACCCCTGCAAACAGAGCAAGGAGCAAATATCTCTTCTGTATGAAAAGCAGATAAATTGTAGGCTGCGATATGATAAGTGATACACATTTTTAAAGGAGCAAAGTTGTAACTTGATAGTAGTATTTAGTGTATATCTATATATCTATATATAAAAATGTAAAAAACCTAATTTTTAACTGTGGCTTTGTTTTTGTTAGGCTCACAGTAAGCACAAGGTAAAACTTCTTATGCTCTTAGATGGGCAATGTCAAAGCCCAAGGCCAATCCACCCTGAATGTGCTGGCACAGTGGAGGTCCTGGCAGAGGTGGAGGATTCTTCCACCTTTAAACTGAAGGACATCCCAGTTATTCCAGCAGTAGCCAAAGGATGCTCATGTTTCTCTAGAAAGAAGCCTGGCACAGTGAGAGGAGGACTGGCAAGAGCCTACGCAGAAATAAAACAATGAGATGTTAAGTTAGCCAGGAAGATAAAGGAAGGTTTAAGGGAAATATAATTACCTTAAATTAATGGTGGTTTTTTTGAGTTTTGGGAGAATGTATTTCTTTTGTCATTCTCAGCAATTGTTGCGGCATATGGTGTCATAGTTGATTCATTTTGAAGCAGCACAAAAAATAAAAAGAGGGAGAAAAAAAATTGATTTCCATACCATCTCTGTAGGTTTTTCATCTTGACAAATATATGAAATATCTTGTAAGAAGCACATGGCCTTACAGAAACCTGTCTTCTGCATACATTAACGTTCTGTGTTATACCAAAATATTTATAGATTTTGAAAAGTAAAGAGATAAAAACAGCAACGATATTCTCGAAAACAAACCAATCATATTTTCTGTCAGGGAGAACGCAGTACATCATCCAACTTGCAAGGTCAGGACCTTTCGGAGGGATGTGTATTGTCAGAACAAAGTGCCTTTGAAGTACATATGTGAAATTGTCCAACAGTTGTAATTTTAAATAAGAGATCTTTTGGCAAGCTGCAGTGAGTGCTGGAGCTGTCTCTGAGGCACGCACATGCAATTGCCATGGCTGTCAGAGCTAATAAGAAAGGAAGGAACCAGTCAAGGCACTGCAGAAGAAATAAGAATGATTCTGCTGAGAAAAAAAAAATAAATAGAAAACCAACAACAACAAAACCCCCACTAGCACAGGAAAACCCACAATTAAAATCAAACTAAAGTTGTTTGCAGTGAACATTGGTTATCTGGGCAGGCATGAAAAGGATATGAAAAGGGGGAAAGTTATTTCCGAGACTGAGACAGCAGGAATTTCTTTAAAGGTTTGGAAGAGAGAAAACCTCTTTCTTTGCTGAAGTGGCCCAGGGTAATGCTCAGGAATGGAGTGGTTAGATTTTGGGGGCACATCAAAGCTCTGTTCTGGTTATAATCTTGTGACATATGCCTGACATATTTCCCTGCTTTGAAACTATCATCAGTAATCCTTCAATACCAAATCAAATCTCTGAGCAGAGCTTCAGACCCACTAGAAAGTTGACCCTTTGCATGTTTGAATAAAAGTGTTTTTTTAGAGGACAGTCAGTAACATTTTTTTGAACTATTCAGTAAGATCTTTTGAACTTGGTCCAGAGTAAGGAACAGACGGGACGACGTAGATGTTCAGCAGAACTGAGGGAGCTGCATGCAATTGTCTGTGTCTGCATACAGCCAGGGAGGTTTAAAGAGATGTGGAGAAAAAAGGTATAATTTCTGCCTGTTAACTGCCATTTTACTCAGCTGTGGGTGAATCAAGCACGGGCAAATCTAAAGTAAGAAGAAAATAGAATATACCTGCCCTGGAAAAATCAGTGTGTTACATTGGTCCTTGCTTGCTCAATTCAAACTAATTAAAGAAAATTTTGAAGCACTTTAAGATCTTGAAGTAAAAGAGAAAAAAAAACCTGAATGGTTCAACAAAATTAATTGCAGCAAATAATGAAATACATTACTGGAGGTATTTGACTGAGACATGTTTGAAATCAGAACAGGGAGCAGAGAGGCAACTCTCTGGATTTGATAGCTTCTCTAGATAATAAATTTTTGGAGCTAGTTTATACCTAACTTTGGAGGATTAAGGTGTTAAAAACTTGCTTAATACCAATTCTGAATGGATAAATAATAAAGTACAGAAGCATACTTATGAGGATTTAAAATATTTATTAACCTTATACTTGGTACTGGAATTTAATCATATTTCCCAGTCTCCTCCTATTGCAGAAGGTATCAGCTGTATTTAGTGATAAAATGTTCTAGTCGTCAAGAGAAGATTGAAATCTTATGCAGTTATAGGTGGCTTTGGGGCTCCAAAAGTAGTTTTATCCAAGGAAAGGAAACATGGTAAGAAAATGCATAAACATATATAATCTGAGGATCAGAAGATATTTGTGGACTCTTGGTAGGTAAAAAACCTCAGTTGACCACAAATCATTTCAAGGCTTACAGGTTTTTACCTGGAAATAACTGCTTCCTTGTATTTACCGTGATAGTGAACACTTAACATCCAACAACTTCAAGAAAATTAATAGTAATCCCAATTTGATCCCCATGATGAAAATCTTGGGATGATTCAGAGATTAATTTAGGTGCCTTTTTTTTTGTTTGTTTATTTGGGCGTTTTTTGTTTGTTTGGTTTGGTTTGGTTTAGTTTGGTTTTTTGGAGGTTTTTTTGGCTTGGTCATTCCATTGCAGAAAATTGCTTACACCACTGAGAAAAACAGACCTGTTTAATAGTTCAAAGCATAAATATGATATTTACATACATATGAAACATGTGTGAGACTTTGAATTGGATTTCTATTAGTGATCAGGAATTGCATATCCACCCTGTGGGTTTTGGTTTTTTTTTAAACATTAAATGAGAAACTTGATGAGTGTGAAGGCACTCATATTCCTATAAGAACATGATCATAGAGAAAATTGTAGTGTGAAAATACAGGAACTACCAAGATCCTAAAAATCTTTGAAGTGCATTTAAAAAGACATCATTAATGACAAAACCCTATAATTTGATGGCTCTAACTCTCAGAGCTGAAGGTACAGTTCACTTTCACACACAAGGATTGACTGATAGGTACAGGAGTACACAATGCCAAGAGAAATCTGGAGTGAAAGACCCCATATTAGCTCTTCTGAACTGTACAAAACTCATTTATCAGCCCGGCCTCTTGATGAATCTTCCATAGCCTTCCGAGTGGATATGATATGAAAAAAGTACCACTGGTTTTCTCACTGAAGAAAGTCAAAGTGATGCAAAATGTTCTTCTCAATATATATGTTTGGATTTGACACACGGGATCAGTCAGCTAGGCAAAGCATGGTAAAACAGAATTGATAAATCAGCTGGCTTCCAAAGCACATTTGGTTTGGTATTAACTCTTCATAAGAAGGCGATTGCAGAATTTGCTTTATAGGAGTTTGTAAGGATTGATATGGACATCAATACTGTGATTTAAAAAGAATTTAAGAGGAAATTTCTTATTAATCATCTTATTAATTTCATATATCAAAAAAGTGATCATTTTCTCTGAATCATTATGCAGTAACATGTCATAACATATATAAAATACTTATCCAAGCAGCAGATGATCTCAAGGCCATCCTTGTAGATTTGCATTTAAGAATAATACACGTAAACACTGCAAATGATGCCTTTGACTGCATAAATATAAGGAAAAATTAATTTAGAATGAATAAGTCTCATTTAGTTCAAATGCTAGCTTTTTAGTGTCTGTTAAGGAGGAAAGTACAGGCAATCTTAGATAAGAAGAAGAAGAATTGAAGAGAACAACAAACTGTTGCATGTTGTCATTGAGTGAAGAACAGTTATCAGAAGAACTTGGAAGCTCATTTTATCCCATAACTGCTTGTGAAATCACTTCCTTGAAAGAAATGTGTAAGAAAACCCACCATAGGCAGACGTGGGTTGAATATTTTGTAACAGTCCTTAAGAGAGTTCATTTTAAACCCTAAAATATTTTGCTTCATATTTCTTTCAAAGCTCTTAACATTTAACAGACTTTTATAAATGTTGCTCATATAATTTCCCATAATTCCTTTTAAAAAATCTCACCAAATTCATACTCCTAAGTAATTGACATAATTTATACGGAATTTATGTGAATGCCATTTGTGTGTAATTTGTTTAAATTTCCATGAAGCCCAGTCATCATCATCAGTCATCACGTTCCTCATTCTCTTTGCTGGGATCACAGAGCTGCCTGGATGCATCAGTGTGTCCACGGCCCCCAAGTGTTAGAAGAGTTTCTGGGTACTCTCTGTGGTGTGTTGCTCTGAGTAAAGAAACAAGCTCCTTTCCAAAGCCCCCAAAATTTGAAAAACAGTGTATAGCAAGGCTGGCAGAACAACATGATAATCTAGTGTCATTTCTCAGTGTGCTCAAATCGTAGCTGGAGTATGCAAATGAGTGGAAGCAATCAAAGGAATTGCATTTTGCCACAGCTGCAGGGCTGGGTCTGAGCTGGGAACTTCCCTTGGAGGTGCCGAATCCCCTCAGCTCCCTCTATCCACTAATGTGGGCGGAGGGTACTGCGAGAAACTTGTCCCCTTTTGAATCAAGCTCTTTGAGAACTTCAAGAAAATCTCTGATTATAATAATTTGTTTTATAATGTGTCACTCTACACTTATGAAAAATGAGTATACTTGCTGTAATTCAAGTATTCTACAAATACTTAGCTGTACTAAAAGTGTGCCAAGGATACTAAAAATATATTACTTTCCATAAGGATATAATTTCCTAGTAATCAGAAGATATACTCTGATTCAAAAATTGCTATAATTGTTAATGTTGGTGAGAATTCCTAGGGCATCAAAGTGGAGGAATATTTGTGGTGTGAAGCTGCAGATAGGTAGTTGAGATCATCAGTCTTTAAACCATAAATGATGCACCTGCTGGAGAGACTCATTACGGGAATACTGCAATGTGCCAGATTGGTGGTATTTTTGCATATCAGGGCAGCTTTATGGATGGGCTGCCGAGTTAAAAAACCTTTCACAAGTGAAAGTTGCCCTTTCCAGGAATTGTAGTATTAATTGCTATTAGTTTGAAAGCTTGATTCGGTTTAGTTTTTATTTAGTTCCCACAATCTGTCTTGTGAGTCCTTAGTGTTGTCATTGCTTCTTAATAGTTCAGGTGTTTGTAGCATGGCACAGAATTACTAGAGGAGGCAAGCAGGAAAAGAAAATTCAATGAATGACAGATTGGAAGGCTGCAAAGGAGACAGGTGGGGATGAAGGATACTGCACATGAAGTGCTAAAAAAGGAGCAAGAATTGTTGTGGTAAATAAAAAGGAGGGGAACGAGGAAAAAAACCCAAGAAACCAAAACCAACACGTAAGGGAAAATATAAAAATTTCACTACTCAAGGTGTGTGGTGGAGACAGAAGCAAACCCTATTCAGAATCCAATTTGACTTTCTCCAGCTGTAAGTTAATGTTCTTCTTGTGGTCCTGTCAGAGTAGAAAAGTCACAAAAGATTTTATAATATTATTTCCCTCCTGTTCAGCACCTAACCAAATCAATTTAAGATTCAAACAAAGAGAAAAACCCCTGTCAGAATCCAGGACAGCCTATTCTTTCAACCCAGGAAACTACTTTTTCTACTCAGAATAAATTTATTCACTTTTTTGTAGTATCTGGAAGGTTTGTGTCTCTTTCTAAGAAATACACTTCTCTGATGTCAGAATGTATATTGCATTTGTGTTTTCAAAACTGCCAAATTACTGTTTGCTTTGTGTAATCTTTCTGGTTTTCCTGTTGTTTCAACTTTTTGCCTTCTTCTGATGTGTTCAATATATAGTTACTTTTTTTACTCTTGTTCTTTCTCATGATTCTTTCCAGCCATTTTGTGACTGTAGCCTTTGCTGACTATTGCTTTTGATTTAGCTGTACATTTGTGAAAAAAAATGCCATAGCTACCAAAGCAGTAGAAAAAACAGATTTCACAGAGACTTACATGGTGGCAGGAGAAAAGGTCAAGATACTGCATATTTTTAATAACAGACTCAAGTTCTCTCTCATGTACTTGATAAGCTCTTGTTTTGCTGGATGTATTGCAAGACAAAATTTTTTATTCTGTAGCCAGATAACCCCATACTGATCAACCCACAATAATCTGAAGAAGGTTTTAAAGATCCAAATTGAACTGTGAGTACTTTTTAATACCTGTTTCCTACTAGTAATCCTTCATTTCCATGGATGCAATGTGCTGTTTTAATGATGCATCTTTTCTCCAAGTTATTTTACATTTCATTCTTTATACATCCTCTCACCAACAAAATTCTCTGGCTGTAGTGACCACTGGAAAGGTGTCTCCATCTACTGATTGTGTTAATCTCAATTTCTTTCAACACACGTAGAAGATTTTAACATGACAAATGATAAAAAAGTTGAAGTAATACAAAACTTGCACTTTTATTTTTGAGATGTAGGCACAGGCTGAATCACATTCAATTATTGCAAAAGCAAATTGGAAGCTATAAATTGCTCCCCAACCATCTGACAAAAGATAATATCTAGCTTTAGTTCTTTATTTACCTGCTATGCTTATAGCACCTTCTCCAAGTGGATGGATCATCAGTATTTGACAATTCCAAAGTATTGCTGAGTCAGAAAAAGTCGTTCTGGCCTTACAGACAGTGAAATTACCATGGTTTTTTGGTTTTAGACAAGGGACCTGGGCTGGTGTACCTCAAGGCTTTGATCCTATAATTTAGTTAATGCAGGACTCCAACAGGGCTTCCCTCTGGTTCTGAGAGTTTGTATCGGTTCTTAGGTGTTCAATGACTTAATGCTACAGGCAGAGAAACACACAGATTTTCCTGATGTTTGCAGGTTTCAGGATGTTAAAATTATGCAAATTGAGCACAGTTTGCCCAAAAAGCAAATTAGCATTGTGCACCTGTAGCAAGCATAATATGTGTGTCTCCAGGAAAGTATGAACATTCAGCACATTTTTTACCTCATTAGCACTCCAGGGGTAGCAGTGACTTAATTCTTTGCTGTTGCAAGCTCTGTAGCTGTTACCCACAGACATTTTACAGTTGTCCATATAAAGCAGGTTCATCAAAAACAAACATATATTTTATGAAAAGTATTGAGAAGCCAGCATAATTATTCTTTCTTTTACAGAATGAATTACTCTGTTGCTCAGGGTATAAAACTTTTGGCATTCTGGGAGGCATAAAAAGAAATGCCGCTCCCAAAACTGGGCTGCCTGGCTCTTTGACACTTCAGATTTGGAAGCAGATCCCTCCTATCCGGGATTTAGAATCACAGAGCACCTATTTGGACCATCTGAGGCCACATCTTGGAAAGGAAGAGTGGGATGAAAAAGTCCTGGGAAGAACACAATCCAAACTCTTCAGAAATGGACTTCACCATGACATAGTGCAGAATGATGGAAGAGAATGCAAAATCCCATCTGTTCATGGGGTTCTGTTGGTTTATGATTGATTTGTTGTTGGACAAAGTGCTGGGCAAGTCTCCGCAAAGAGTTAATCACTGATGAGGGATAAAAACCATGGGTTATCCAAATTTTTCTCATATGGTTGAATTAAAGAAGATTGAAAATTGTGCAGTGATCTTGTGCAGTTCCCTTTTACACTTTTGAAAATTTTTGATTTGAAATCTGTCTTTTAATTGCTCTTGAAGTGTCTTATTAGATGAGAAATTATTCTTTAAGACAACTGAGGTTTTGTTTCCTGTTAAGTGAATCACTCAAAACATTCCCTTTTTGTAAGAATGCCTTTTTTATTTCCTGAATTTTCCTCCTTCTGTTCCTGTGTAGCTTTAGTTTTGTTTAATTCATGTTTATTTTAGGAATTTTACGTTTCTAGTGAGTTATTTGATATGTTAACTTTTATACAATATGCTTTGCTAAATGTTTCTCTTAGTCCACAATATCCCTGTAGATGGGATAGGTACTTCTGAGTAACGTCAGAATTTTCATTCTTTTGAATATGCGCAAATCTACTGTTAAAACATTTCAAAATTCAGATATAGACACAATATATAACCACATTAAGCACATCAACAGAGTGTGCCATGGAACTGTGTCAACAGTTTCCTCCCTTACTGTTGAGTGGTTATGACAAACCTCAGAACAGCTATGGACATAAACCTGAAGGTACCTTCTCAATCCACTATTCAGAAAAGCCATCAGTTTTTGAGGGACCGGACAGAGGATTTCATGGAGAGCAATACTGGGAAATAACCTAATATCAATATTATAATACTATATGATCTCATCTAAGATTCTTCCTTAAGTGTTTGTCCACCTGTCTCAAAGAATATGTTCATATTTCAGGACAGGCTCAGGACTAGGAGAGGAGAATCAATTACAAGGTTGAGACATCTCAAGATTTCTCATTAAAAACTGAGAAGAATGAAGTCTCCTTTATGAAGGAGGGTCATATGAACAAGCCCTTGAAAGAAACACACAAACAAAAAGCCACCTCTGCCAACAAACCTCAAACCTACAGAATTGTTAAAAAGATAATAGGTCAGAAGTTAGTGTTTCTTGTCATATATAATGAGAAAGATATTCTGTGAAACTGAAAAGAAGCTGATTCAAATCTGTGTTGGAAAGTTGTTTTTCACACAACTCTGAACTCTGAAACACCTTTGCACAGGTTGCTACTGAGATCAAAGACTAAGCAAAATTCCATAAAGATTTGGCTATTCAAATAATGATGAAGAACTTACAAAATGTTCATGATGACCATTGCCAACATATTTCTGAGGACTGGTATGTTTCAAGATCCAACAATATCCTTAGGATTTTTGTTGGGATGATTGTCTGCCATAGTTGTAATATGCAATTCTTCTGTCTTCATTTGATGCTTCTCAACCTGACCACTGTGAGAGGCAGCCTGCCAAACTAAAAGAACCTTAATTCTCTCCCAGTAGGGAACTCAGAAAGATCTTTTCCATACAAAACTAGATGTGAAAGTGTGTCTTCTACATCCTTCCATGGGTTTTGTTTCGTTTCAGTGTAGTTATGTTGCTGCACCGTTTTGTAGATAGAGGTACATCTGTTCTGCCCACAGCCAGGGCTAGCCAGCTGTGTGCCAGCTGTTAGCATAGCACTAGGTGTGAGTTAATGAGCCTTGCTGGGGATTTCTTTTCCTGATAAGTGTTCCAATGGCTCTTAATCAGCAGCAGATTGTCCACTGAGTGATGTATGACATCGTTCTGTGTGCTTTCTCCTCCTTGTGTGCAGCCCTTATGCAGACCTTTAGTGACCTGCTCGGTAAGCAAGTGTAGCCTACTTAAATTCAAAAAGTGACCACGGGCAGATGTGGCTTTGAACGTCACATATTTGTTATTTTATTTGTCCAAACAGGTGTCTGCAAAGGACATAACATCTTCATTTCTTGCCATTTCTTTTCAAGCCTCAAGTGGGAGTTTTATTACTCAACCTGGTCACATAAATATTTTCACAAAAATACTGGGTGTTACTGTTAAGCAGGCGAATGGTGTTGTGAGGATCAATAAGACTTATTCAGGAGTGATGTTTTAAAAGTATGCATTCATGGTTGCATATATTGCCTGCTGTATTCATCCTGCTCAGCTCATAGCAGACAACTGACTTAGGGATTTGGGGAAAAGACTTCTGATGTGGCATTTTTTTTACTTGCATAATTAGGAACAGGCAGCTACTGTTTGCAGTAACAGAGCTTAAAGGTTATTAATACATCCATTCTCCCTTCTTTGCATTTGAAAGAATTTATCACTCATTAGTACATTGTCAAAGACAGGATTATGCCTTGGTCCTATGTGCACTCACAGCGAAACCCCAGCCAACTCTCTTAGTTGCTGCCAGGAAGCCAGTGAATAGAAAATAATTTGGGTTTTTTAGGAGCACAGAGAAATAATAAGGGTTTTCTTTAAAAGCAGAGTCCTTAAGAATAGAAATAGAAGTCGTGTTCCTGGGCAGTACAAGACCTGTGCACACCTCTCAAAGCTGTGGCTGGGGAGTCTCACTGTCCCTCCCAAGAGATCCATGGATTTTTTTCCATGCTGTCTTTACTGTGATCTCATATAGTTCATGCTGCAAGTTGAGTAGTTAACATAAATAACTTTACTGGAGTTTAGATATTGAACCTCTGTTAGCACAGGATGTACTGACAGCATGCTCAAGAATGTGAACCAAAGGTCCTGAAGCTGTTTCAGGGGCATTTCCATTGCTTTATGGTAGTCAGTGAACATGGCAGGTTCCCTTGAATAATTTTTCAACATTGCATTTATTATGTACCCTTTCATTTTCCTCACAAAATTATTCTCAATACCTTGCCATCACTAAGGCATAGAACAATTTAATAGTACAGCACCAGTAACAAGGTAAATCAGTCTAAGAAATATTCCTTATGGCTTAAATTGTACAATATAGAGTCCCCATGGAATGTAAGTGAAGCTGTGGCAAGGAATTTTTCTTGCATAAATACTGATATTTTTCCCCATTTACTTGATTTTCTCAAAGGCTGTGTTATGTAGTAAACTTCATATTATGTGATGATTGTGGTGTTAGTACAAATTATTTTTAGGAGAGGAAAATATTCTCCATTGGCATGTTTTATTGAATAGGTGAGAAAAACTTAAAAGCCAGAATTAGTAGTAGGACTTTAGGACAATTACTTAGCGTGATGCATAGGTTAATAGCAGTTACATGGTCACTTCCTTGCACATCACATTGAATCATTATCCTTTTTTTTTTTTTTTTCTGGAAACATAATTAGTCTGTGATGGATGGGAGGCTAAATTCAGCGCTTGGGGTCAAGCCACACCCTATAATGGAATAGCTGCAGAGACTTTCTGCATTTTGAAACATTAATTTGCATGCAGTCTATATCATGTCTTTCTAGCCTTCCAGGCCATGTAAACTTAGAAAGCCATAGATTATCCTCATCACAGAAATCTGATAATAGTCCTAAATATTCTCCCCTCCTGCCCCTTTCACCCACCTGTTTTGACACTGAGTGTTGTGGGGTAATCCAGAATAGAAACCATATCCCCTGTACTTTTTATTAAATAATGATTTCTATTTTTAGGATCTTGACATTGAACTAGTAGTAATCAATATATCTCTCTAGCACAGATAAGAGAATAATGAAAATAAATGTTCTCTAACATTTGTTTGAACATGACTTGACAACGTACTTCACTAATATTTCTATATGAAGTAGACAGAAAATTTTCTAATATAATACACTGGAAATATGCTAATTTTTTGAATTTGAAATAATGTGGAAATCTGTTAATTCTAGAAAGCTTTTACGTGAAAATGGCTTGTTTGATGGTAGAGTCTCTGATTATCTGTGACCCAACAGAGAGTGAACTTTAAAACCTGATGTTTTTATTGTGAATATGACATTTTAACACAGACATGCTTTATGGAGATATTAAAAGCATTCCATTTTGTTTCAATGCAAAATGAAAACAAATATTGAACACTTGGGAGTTTCTGTAAAATATGAAATGTTGGCTTTCTTTTTATATTCTTTCATACTCTCAGTATTTTTCAGGGCATGTTTTTGTCAGGATTTTCATGTAACACGAAATTCTTCATCATTCAGAGAGTTAAACAGAAGAGTTATGCAATATTTAAACCTTATTTAAGACTGTGAAATAGGGAGGAGGTGAAAGATACACATTGTAAAGGCAAAGTGTTATGCCTAGGCATAAAGATTAATTTTACCTAAGAAAAGTGCTGGGTATTTATTCTCAGATAAAAATGCAGCCAGGAATTTTAGCACTGATTTATTTTAAACACGGAATTTTCTGCTTAAATGGAGAGCCTGGGCTCTCAGTCCAGATAATGAAGAAAGATAAGCTCATTCAGGAGAGGCTGAGAGCAGCCCTTGTGTGCCTTTGCCACCGTGGGAGCTTGGCCAAGCTGCCTCCAGAACTGACTTGTCACACGCCATGGACAGTGTGAGCTGCAAATACAGAGCCCTTGACACAAAAGCAGTTGGGAAGGCTCCTGCACATTGGTGTATTCCCATACTGATCATTCCTAACAATGAATCTGAGTTTCACTTGAATTGTTCTTGCTAAATAGTCTGGTCGAGATGAGTGGTTTTGTTCATCACTATGCAGGAATGAAAAATAATTAGAGAAGGAATGTAAAAGTTGTTATGACAAAAAAAAAAAGGTATTTTTAATATCTGAAGATTTTTCCACTTTACCATATACAGCATGTGAATGAACTCTATTGACTTTAATGTTTTCTGGAGTTTTTTGGCAATAATCTTTACTGTGGACTCTTAACTTATATCTACATTAAGAGATAACACTTTCAGTATAGTATGATCTTCAGAGACTTTATATATGAACACTGCATATCAGCAAGGAATCAACTTACAAGGAAAAAAATCCATTTAATCATTTTAACCAATGTGATTTCTTTGTAGGATAAGACTTATCTTTTTTTCCCCATAAATTCCTGGAGTGCAACAGAGAATCTCACAGCTACTTCAAAGAAAAATTGAAGAACATGCAAATCTTATTTTATTAGTAAAATCCAACAGCACATTTAAATGTATGGCTCTACTAAAGAGATAATACTTCCTTTTTATTAGTGTTAGGGAGCCCTGGGACTTGTAAGGGTTGGCAGTGTCCTCGGGGCCCTGGCAATTTGCGTACATTATTTGTGCTGTAAAAAACCATCATTGCTCAGTTTTGCCAAGGAGTTCTGAAGAATTCACATCTTAACCTCTATTCTTAGGCAGCTTCTTTCCCTAAACAAACCAAACAAGTCATCTAACAGCAGTCAGAGGAGCATCTGGGAAATAAAGTGGAGCGACTCTATAGGTAAGTGTATGTTCTGCCCAAATGAACACTCAAACGAGCATGCATATTTAAAGAAAACCCTTACCATGAAGACAGAAATGACATTTGCATAATGATTTTGCTGCTACTGCATGATTTACTATATAAATCTTTAATTTGATGTGAAATCCAGTGTACCACAAATAAACAAAAAACCCTTTCACATTTATTTATATAATTATATTCTACTCTCATATATGAATTTTTATCGTCTCCAGCTCCCTGGATACTTATGGATAATTTTGAAATACCAGATAGCTTTGTTTCCTAGTTTCTGTTTCCCTTCAAACTATCCATAGTCTTGGTTAATCAATATTAAAATCCCTTGAACCATATACAAATTTCTTTCTCAGTTTCAGGTTCTTTTTTTTTTCTTTTTAATTCTTCTTTTTGCATATTGCCTAAGTATTTCTAATGCATAAACAAGATAAATGTTTTATTATCCTAATAAACTGTGTTTGGGAAAGATTACATTTCTGCACACTCACCACAGAATTTGCAAGGCAGCGCCACCAGTCCCAGGGCAGGCAGGCCATGGCTGCTCTCCAACACTGGAGTTATTCAGGTGTCATCTGCTTTTTCACCTTTGCTTTTTACATCATGTCAGTACACCCCCAGGGACAAAAATTTCAGGGGAATTTGAATTCCTTGGGAGAAAAGAGGCCATAAATCTTTTAGGCACATGTACAAAAATTATCAAGTGATAAAATAAAAAAAAAAAGGGTATAATCTATTAAGTGTCTTCTGAGGAAATTCAAGGAGCAATCTACATCTTCAGTCAGTCTCAGTCTAATGAAGACACTGGCCTGGCTGGCACTGGCACTGGCACTGGGGATAAAATTGCTCTTTAAAAAATAAGCCTTTTGCAGAAGCTCACAAACAGATGGTGGGATAACAAGCTTCCTGGTCTTGATGCAGAACTTTATCAGATCATTTTTAGAGACTTGGATTTTTTTTTTGTTACTATTGTTCCATTCATGGAAATGAGAATGAGAACACAAATTGTTTATTTGGGGGAAAATATCTGTTTTCTGCAATTACTGGAAACAATGAGAAATGAGAGTTTCCCAAGGGAGATCAAAGGTAACAACTGCATTTTTGATATTCATAATTAATTTCCTGCATCTTCCTTTACACGTGGGATGAATCAACCTTGGGAGCTGATAGCAGCAGGACACCCTTTTCCTGAATATTCATGAATGCATTCATCAGTAGCATTATGGCTGGGGGTGGGAAGGAATCAGGTTGTGTTTAGTCCTGATTTCTTTATGTTGTAAACAGCAGTTTTGACTCACTTCCTGGTCCAATCCTAATATTTAATAGATGGGGAATGGAGTTGAGGCCCACAGAAGAAAAAAATGTATTATTATATGTTTGCTGTCCAGAAAGTGTGATATTTCTGGGAGTAACAGCACTTGAAACTAAAGTACTTGGTATCAGAAACATCCTGGCTCCATTGTCTCCATTCATTTCTACAAATACGAATTTTGCTTGAAATTACAGTTAATTTGAGTTTTTGAGAAGAGCTGAAAATAAGTGAGAAACAGCAACTGATTGTAAAGGAGCTCCACATTTCTGTCTCTTGCTTCTCCTGTTGACTTGTTTTAAAGGCAGACACCTGAATAACTCAGACAAGTGACTTTCAATAAGATAAATTCCTGAGGAGCAGGAAGGAAACCAAGAATATGCCCAGTTTTCCTCAGCAACAAGAACTCATATGGAAACCCTCTTGATAGTTCTGAGCAAATTCCTAATTATTTCCACCTGATAAACCATGTTATTCATGCTCTTACCAGCAACTGTTTTGGAGTTTGGCTACCAGAGTGTTTTTGTGTTTCTGAATGGATTGAGGTCACTTTCTGCAAGGAAAGTTTTTGGTTTTGAGATGCTCAGAGTTTCTGTGAGCATCTTCTATCAGGAAAACATAAGAAAAAAGGAATATACACCTGCACTGTAATAGAACCTTTGTTACTGTTTTGTGATTACAGATAGTTTCTTTCCAGTTGAAAAGCCAGGTCTCCTCAGAGCTATGTGGAGTGCTGGCTCCAGTCTTGCTTACTGAGTTTTCAGAGCACACTTTGCTGAGAGAATGATGCTGTTGTCATTTAAATGAGTGGCTTGATGTCAAACCAGGCAGGTTAGAGGTCTAAGCAGAAACCATATATCCCTAAACAAGTATCATATCTGGTCTTTTGTAATTTTATTAATCTTTTCATTACCATTTTTCATTTAAAATTAAACTGTTTCCATATTTTCCTGTTTCTTGCAAATTTTTAATAATTATTTTTTAATAGAAATAGATATATGTTTTTTGTAACAAAGAACGTGCTTGGTCTGCTTGCAATGATCCCAGTCAATTTATGTTGTTACATGAATATTTATCAGAAATAGCAAGAACAGGCTTGGTTTAGGCCCACACAAGTGCAGAAAGACCAGCTGCACTCTTCAGAAAGCGCTGGTAGCACATGAACTCTCCTTCAATCAAGACTGATGAATTTATTAGCATATGTGAGATGGTGTGGGAGCTTCAGTGGTGGAAAATACCATAACAGGGAAAGGGGCAAGTCGATGAGCAGCGTGTCTTGGTTCAGGGGTTGATTACTCAAGGTGTTGCAGGAGTTAAATCTGGGAGATGACCATCTGAGGTGCTGTCACATTTATCACTCTTGAAATAGTTGATTCAAAACTCTGAAACTCTCATCTTATCTGATGGCTTAAAGAAAATGTGTAAACTTAGAGTGTAAACTAGCAAATAAGGTGCTGAGACAGTCATAGATCAATTTGGTGTGGTAGCATCGTCTTCTTGTGCTCCTCTATCTGTTATGATCTAAACAAGACATGGTAGATATTAAGTGCTTTTAAACTGTGTTGGTACAAACTTTGCCTTAGTAACAGATCTGTGACTGATTTGTTTTGCAGTACAAATAAAATTTTACAATAAAATTTTAAAAATATCCCTTTAGTAGGCTATGAAAATGGAGAAGGGCCTTGAGGGGAAGCCATGTGAGCAGTGGCTGAGGTCACTTGGTCTGTTCAGCCTGGAGGAGACTGAGGGGAGACCTCATTGCAGTCACAGCTTCCTTGTGAGGGGAAGAGAAGGGGGAGGCACTGATCTCTTCTCTCTGGTGATCAGTGACAGGACCCGAGGCAATGGCCTGAAGTTGTGTCAGGGGAGGTTTAGGTTGGATATCAGGAGAAGGTTCTTCACCCAGAGGGTGGTTGGGCACTGGAACAGCTCCCAGGGCAGTGGTCACAGCACCAAGCCTGACAGAGCTCAAGAAGTGTTTGGACAACGCTTTTGGGTACATGGTGTGACTCTAAGGATGGTCCTGTGCAGGGCCAGGAGTTGGACTCTGTGATCTCTGTGGATCCCTCCCAGCTCAGCTTATTCTATGCATCTATAGTATGATGCTTATAGAAAATAAATGTTGAAAGACACACTGGAGTTCAAGGCTAATAATTTCTATTCATTTCTCATACTTGCTGTTATACTTCAGTCATTTTACTATAAAATTTTTACCTCTACAAATCTTTACATTTCTTTAGAAATAAGCGATTGCTGTCAGGTCCCCATTTACCGCAATGCCAATCTGCCACTTTAGATACGAAATACGCAATGTCCTCTTCCTGACAAGATGCCACAAGCAATTAATTGCATCTTTTAAACACAGAATATAAATTTGTTTAGCATCTTTGTGAGAAGTTTCGAAAATAATAATACTTCTGCTGCTAAAAGTGTAGTAGTCTCAAGGAAATCCTCCATTTGCTTCAGGATGTGAGAATAAATGTTTTGCAAAGTCACAAATGGTTTTCTATTACTACTTTTCTTTGAAATAAATGTATCTTTAAATGTTCATGCAAAATGTGTTTGGTATTTTTACACAGTGCTGAAAATGTGGGAAAAGGAAAAACAGTATTTATGCATCAGTAAGAGGGAATTTAAAATTGTGTAGTTTCAACCCTATAAATAAATGTATGTATAGGTATATGTATATCTCCATGTATGTGTATGTATCTGTATAACTATATTTTAATCTTATGCCTATATAAATATCATGCTTTAAATAATATTTTATTTCGCTATTTATAATTGTATGTTCCATTTAGCAAAATAAAAAAGCAAGTAGATCTTGAAACAACTTCCATGTCAGTTTTTCAATTTTCCAGTTATACAGGCAGATGCAGAAAACCTTTAATTGAGTGTAATGGCATTCCCAATTTGTTTTATTTTGCTACATCATAGCTCATTTTGTAGTAAGAAGTTCATGCTGAGGACAGGTGTTCAATATATCTTCACGTGAAAAGAGATAAGAAATAGAATATAAAAAAAAGGTAAGCAAAGTAAAATACTAATTCCTCAGAAAAGTGACAGATGATGTCGTGGTCTAGTTCTGCATTCCCAGTTTTCCCCAGTTTTTTCCTAAAGTTTAACATAATTCACAAGTTCAGTGTGAATAAAAATTGCATGCAATCAAAATTAGTTATTTATTTGGGTGAGTCCTCAAATGACAGGAAACAGATCTTGACCATATGGAGTTCAGGAAAGAAGGTGAATCTGTCTAGAACTCTGTCAGAAATAGAATCAGAGTATTTCTACTTAAAAGAATCAGAGAAACAACTGAAATTCATGAAAAATGTCTGTCACTGAGTGAATGAAAGGTTTAAAATACGGAATATTGGAGTGAAGACAGAAAACTGAACATTTAAAAATTTATTAAAATTTCATTAATATTATTCTTTTTACTGTTGTTTATAAAAGTCAGCCACATATACATCCTTCATGAGATCTTTGTGACTCCATTTTCTTCCATTTCTTACATTCCATAACTAATTTTCCAGTGGAATTCTTTTTAAAATGATTGAAATACTTAAGTTTTCCTGAAACTTCTGTTTTGAGCTGTTTCAGTCACCCAGTGCATGGCTGAGAATCAAACAAAAATCTCTGGCTCTGTGAAAGTGGAAAAGGAAGAAGGCTACTTTGCTGTCTGCTTTAAGTGCCTTAAAGCACCTGTACATGAAACTCTATTTTATATGATAATATCTGCTTTGTTTCAGGGTATTTTGTAGGGAAAACAAAGATGAGTTTCATCTCATTTTATCTTAAATACCCGTAATCACCTTAAATTAATCACCTTAAATTCCCTTTACAATAAATTGAGAGAGAAACATTGGTAACATTGCTCCAGGCATGGCAGACAAAGAGTATCTGCAAAGGAAGGTTTGTAGGTTTAGGCAATAAATTTCATTAGGGAAACTAAAAGTCTTACAAAAAGTACACCTAACTTCCAGGGGAAAATGCAGATGTTCAAGTCTAATATAGAAGACGCAGGCTTGAAATATAAAATAAAATTCAGAGCAACAGATGGATCCCATCCTAAAATGAGATTAATTTTTGAGGCAGTGTTATGATGTTTTCTGAGCATGGCTATTTCCCTCCAGCCCTGCTATAGATGTTAATAGGGAGATAAAACCTGCTCCAAACATACTCATGAAAGTATTTACTAGGAATTTTAATACAATAAATTTTAACTGATTTCTATAAAAATCACAGAAGTACTGCTCTATGACAGATGATTTTAACATGATGGGAATAACGGAATCTGTCATAGGGTCAAGAAATAATACAATAAGAAAAAGATTTACCTAGAAGAAACAGCTGAGAAATTTCCCCCAAAAAAGCAAAGACTCTTATGCAGTTTTGGTGACAACAAACCTCATTGTTCCTTTTGATTGTATCATAATTTAAAAGGTTTGTCCTAAGGCCACTAGGTAGCTTTTCCAAAGTATTCACAAGCTTCAAGATGCAAGAAAGTTGCTCAGTTCTTATTTCATTGTGGGTGGAAACATCCCTGGCTACTGGGTTGGGTTTTCTTCTTAAGTGTCTAAATGTCTTTAAAAACCTACTCAGAAATTCTGCCCATCCACAAGAGGAATATTGAAATTCAGCTTTCCTCAGGAAATTAAAATAATATGACTGTGAATCTGAGGGCTGAACACACGCAGTTGCTGAAAAACAGGTACTTCACACTTTGCTTTCAAATTTTGGCTGTAATTCAGAAAACCACTTTAATACATACTTAAATCCCATTAAATCTTCAGTGGAAGTTAAAAGTGTTCTTAAGTGTGATCCTTAATACGAGCTGTCCGTTCCTGGAGCATTTCAGTTGGAAAAAAAAAACCTGCACAAGAGGAGAGAAAAGACACCAGCAAAAGTTTTGAAAGAAAACAGTGAAGTCTTTCTCATTGAATGGTTTTCAATTTGTCACTGTAACCTGCACGTAAAATGGCAACAAGATGTGTTTTCCATGAGTTTTCAAAAAATCACTGTTGACATAGGTAATTTCTATATCGAAAAGCTGAATTTCTGAGAGAAAGATAATTTCTGTTAACCCCAACAAGTATGTTATTTGGTTTTTTCATGGTGGTAATACATATATATTTTAATCCTCTGTGTGCTTTAATTGATAGTGGATTCAAGTCATGAATTTTATTCATTCAAATATTTGAGCAGTGCAAGACAGAGACAGATTAAAGCTAACTAGAACCCACATGAATCAAACTCTTGCCTCTCCCGCAAATTTCAGATGTTTGCAAACAGAAGCAAGTTGTCCCCCCAGGTGAAAGAGCTACCATGTGCATATTTTGAGAGGTTGTGCTGGCCTAAACAGAAATTAAAAGCCTTCTAATATTGAGGGTGTTCCCTTGCTTGAAAGTTGCTGCTTCCCTTAGAAATTACATTCTTTTACTGATAATTGCTTTTTGTCATTGTGAGCTCCATCTCTGTTCTTACAGAACCGAAGCAGTTACTTCTGTTGCCATTGAGGCTTGAATTGACATTTGATTTTTTATATTGGGCAGTGGATGCCCCAACGAGGGACTGGATTTACAGCTTTCCAATGACACTAATTGCCGTCTAACATCCTTTAATTTGTTTATTTTCCTAGAGGAGGAAAAAACCCAAACACATGTACAAAATATGTTAAAACTAACAAAATCTCAGTAAAAAAAACTCCTCCACAGCTTCTGCAGCGCTGATATAAGAAATTGATTCAGCTGGTGTAAATCCGTGACCTTTGTGAGGGCTCCCACTCACTGCCTGTGTCATTACTCGATTTCCAATGGAAAGAGAGGGCATGACAAGAACTATTTGCATCCATTTCCAGTCAGTGCTTATGATAGCTCTAACCTCGGGGTCAGGGATTAGTGTGTTTTGCCGTTTAATTCATTGACTATCTGGCCCCAACTCTAGAAAGAAGGGAAGCACAGGAAAGGCAGAGAGGCAGCACAATTCCAAGCAGCATAACTCGGTGCTATTTACCTTTTGGATGGACAAAGTGCAGTCAAGAGACATTTTCTGGGCTGTCGACTGATGGGTCCTGAACCTTGTCAAGAAGGGCAGGTGGCCTAATGGTTACTTAATGTCTGTGTCTTTGCCAAATTTTCTATCCAGCGTCAGTCTGTTTAGACATTTTTCAGCTGTGGGTGTATGTTTGAGGCTTTGTAGCACTTACTCACACTATTGTGGTGATTTAATAGAGATTGTAATCCAAAGTTCTAACCAAACATTTCAGCATCCAAATCATCCTTTTGTCTGCTGACAAAATAATAAAAATAAAAGAAATCATTGAGCCTTTTTCCCACCCAAGAATTTTTGCCATGGCTTGGTTAAAGAGTGCCAACCCATCCAGAGTAGTTATGTATTCCCCAAACACTACCTATGTGGCTTCAGAAATTTACTGGCTTTGCTTTCCACAAGTAAATTACATCATCCAAATGGTTTATGTCCTTTTCCTCCCGATACTGTGATCACCTAGAATGTAAAAGAAGTCTTGATTTTGATTTGTATTTCCTTCATGGTTCATTCACTCAGCCATCCAGATCTGTCATATATCATACTCTATATTAGTTGTTGGAATCATTAAGTTGCATGAGATGGATAAGTTCCTAGAGGGGTACAACACTCACACAACCAATAAATTTAATACAGGAAAAAACCAAAAGTCTGAGAAATAAAATTGCAGTACAGACAATAGTAATAATATACATTCCTGACAGGTATTTTTGGGTGAATACAGGCCTTGCTAGCTTTGTTGTAGTCACTTATTGAAGGATCCTCCTTGATATATGTATTTAAGTAAAATCACTATAAAATACAGTAACCATGAAATGATGCTTTGTGTATATTATACATACAATGTATTATTACATGTACATATTACAAACCAACAACTGCAAAACTGATTGGGTTAAGGCACACTTTAAATAAATTAAAAATACTCTATCAAACAATGTCTTTTTGGATTAGGATGATAAGAAATTGCAGTCTAATGTTACAATCATACTTTTAATCATCTTTCCTTAATTATGTGTTAACGAGTTTACCCAGCATAGACGAGAAGACTGAGCAACACTGTTATAAGGATAAAAAAGAATACTAAAGAGAAGTTTTCTCCTGGAAGAAAAATCAATATGTGGTCATAGATCTAAATACAGAGTACATGTAACTTCAAAATTTTTCCTCTGAAAGCTATGAGTATGAAAACTGCATCACTTTTTAATTCACTTAGGTCTACAGTATGGAATTTATAATTTAAAAATTTAAGACCTTTTATCTTGTAATGAATCAGTAGCTCTCAGTTCTCCTTTACTGAGGCCAGATTTTTAGAATCTCATCTGGACACTGATTTCTTTGAGTTTTTCTTAAATTTCAATATATCATCTTCATCTTTTCATTGCATTCTTCCTCCTGTATTTCTTATATCCTTCTGTCCCCCTTGCTGATAGCTGTCTCCTGGCTGGCCAAAGGAATTTCCTCGCTTTCTGAGGAATTCCTTTTCACTGGAAGCAAACTTTTTTCTAATACGTTTCTCATGCCTGTGCTATTGAGAGATTAAGTAGGAAGATATCACCATGACTGGATTTCTGCAATGTCCCACTGGTTCTTCTTCACACAGGTCTTTGGAGCTGGGGGTCCCACAATTACTCTTTTGGAGGTACCACTTTTACACTGTCCAAGCCCTGGGTACCCATGAAGGGCAGATGCCACTCCCATAATTTGAGACAAAGTAAATGGAATATGCTGGATGTTTTTTTGATTTATCTGAAATCAAACAGTTGCACCCTGTCAGAAATTGCTTTTTAAAAATTCTTCACTTTCTATAGAATTTGAAATTTGAAAAACACCAAGGACAGACATCTAAGAAAGGCAGTTGCCTTATTTGAATAGAGCATGAAAAATTAAAGAGGAATTTTAATAAAAAATGTAAAAATAAAAATCTTTATATTAAAACAGAAAGTATCTTAGTGATGGAGAGTCTTTGTTAGATAAGTCTAAAGGTTTTTCTTTCCAGTTAGAGAAATTTTAACTGCATAAAAAGATATATGGTGTCATTTCTTCCAAGGCAAAGCCCAGAGTGTAATAACATTAACAATTTGCTCACTTTTTAACTGCATGTTAATTAGTGGGAATTTAGTGAGCTGCACAGAAGTGAAATTCTCAGAAAATATTTAAACAACCAGCCAGTAATTTTTACAGCTGTGGATCACAGCACCATATTTTAGAGGTTATGCTTAAAGCCATTTTCTCTATTTTCCTCCTTTTCTTCTTTTTGTTTGCAGAAAGTTATAACAATGTTTCATAGAAAAGTTTCAGTCTGATCTGAAAAAGCCCTAAAATACTTCAATTTTATAATAGACCTGTGAGTTATGGCCTTATAATGGTGCATTGAAAAAATGTGTTCTCAAGTGCACAAAAAAATAGTAGGGTTTGCATCTCTTCCTCTTGGGATTTTTTTCCATACCCTGAGTCCAGGTTAAGTCATTTATTACTGTACAGTTGCACACAACCTTTTAGGGTACAGTCAGTCAAGATATCGACACACTTTGTACGTTCTGTGTCCGCTGGGATCAAAAGAGCTGCAACATCCCATTGCTGCCACGGCTTATGAGAGTTTCCAGTGGCTCAGCTCGTTTACAGACCTACGAGCTTTTTGCTCTTAAAACTCAGAAATGTCAACAATGGGTAAATCTAACATCTGGGACCTCGCTGCTTCCACTGTGAGAGTCACTGTGGTGCTCAGAAATGAGCATTCAGCAAAGCACACACACTCCCTGGAAATTAATATCATAAATACTAAATTGGGAAAAAAAGTGTAATTTTACTTAAAGATACTTTTACAAAGATTTAAATGATACAGAAAAGTGCTTGGTGAAGTACAGTGCACTTGACATGTTTTATTGTTTTAATATGTTTTTAATAGTACATTTTTACCATTTTTCTTCTTATTCACCGAGTTATTATTAGGTAACTGCAATTAATAATTTAAAGGGGCCTATTCTGGCTTTTAGTACATTTATATGAGTCCCATGGCAGTAATGAGAGTTTAAAACATACAGCATACCCTTTTATCTGGGTTATAACATGAATCTTGTATCATTGTCCATAGAATTTTAAGAGACAAATTTTCCACATTAGCTTTACATTTGTGCTATGTATGTTTTGGGGTTTGTAATCCTTTTCCTCAGACAGAAACTATGGTCTCGAGAGGATGAGCTACACCAGCTCTTTCCCTGTGAAATTTTCCAGTGCTGCTCGCTCTAGTTCATTCCCCAGGACTGGCAGAGCTGGATCCTGGGCAGAGAGGCTTCCAGAACCTGCAGGCAGCATGGAACTCCTCACCGCCCCAAAACATCTCTGCAAGGGCACCAAAGGGAAGGAGGGCTTCATGCACCCAGCCCTTAGGAGCTCTGCCTCAGTCTGACCCCAGCTTCACGACCCCAGTGGCTCAAAGAAACTCAGTATGTGTTGAAAAATTGATGAACAATTTATGTTTAAAAGCAGAGCACTCAGATAGGAGCTGTTTCTGCAGCTTCAGCCTGGCTGTGTTTGCAGGGAAGTCCAGTTGGCTCACTTCTAATTAAATGTGAAATGCAGGTCAGCTTTGTGACAGCGAGGACAACGAAGGAGTTTATGCTTGTGTTCTTCCAAGTTGAAATGACAGAACCGGCATTGCTTCAATTACAAATTAGGCTTTTTCCTATTTGATGACCCAATTCAGCCTCGTTCCTGAATCTTTTACACACTTTTTTTTTTTAGCCTAACATATAGCAGGATAACTGCACTGCATGTTTATTTTTGTGTGCAAGAGATACACACACACGATATTTGTTGTCAAATGTGAAGGTTATATAGGGCTCAGGTTCTTAGGGAAATTATCACTTGTGCAACCACCATGCAGCACATACATACCTTTTGTGGATGTTTCATTCCTTGGAAAGTACACAATCAGGAGTGCTTGCACCTGCAGTATTCACAAAAATCTGTGAATTATTATAGTGTTTCAGGAAGACACTTTGAGAATTTTATCTTGTAGTTCCCTAAAGATTAAAGATCGTATTGCAATTTTATATGACCGAGTAGTAAAAACTTGCTACACAACAGAAACATTTTATAATACCATCTTTCATCGCTCAGAGATAAAAGTCTTCTTTTTTGATCTTCTCTCTTTTCAGCAACTTCTCACTAGCATGACTTCAAGTGAAGTGTGCTAGTTCCAGGCAATAAAAACAAAACATCACAGGGTACTCTTGTATTTCTTTTGCCTTTTAACAGTATACATGGTAAGGAGTAGTGGATAGATTGTAAATCATGGTAATCAAAGAAAGTATATGCTGGCTTGAAGCTTGCAAGTGAATTCAGTGTTAATAAAATGTTAATATTTGTTCTGAACATATGACCAGCTTCCTTTTTCTGTGAATTTACAGGTTTCAGGAATATCCTACACTCTCCATGGAACAGAACAATGGCTTCATTCTTCTTGCAAATGACAGCTTTACTTGGCTGTGAGTTTATGAGGCAGTAAATTTGCCTCATAACTTGCAGTGTTTACCCAACACATATCTGTGATGCTGTGAACTATTTATTATTAAGTGTATGAAGGGAAGTGAAATGATCATATAGGCACTCAAAGGAGTCATATTACAAAGAAAAAAATATTCTTGCAGTAGTGTTTTTTGGTCTCTCATACTCTTCCCCCTTTCTTTAAAATACAGTCCATGGATATCAGTGTCCTTACAGTGATGTATGTAGTCAGAGGGAGATGGCTAAAGAGCTTGTATAACCAAGAAATATTAAATTTAAAGTTAATCTATAGGCTAGGTACTTTTAGTCATTCATGGAGGTGATACTCAAAGAAAGAGAGAATTATTCTGAATGACTATGCTGAATTGGGCTGAACAGACATCCAAATAAATCACAGATATATGGGCAAGGCTATATATATGCATATATATGCATGTATATAAAATTATAAAACAAAGATTTCCCTGAATTATCTGAGTTTCTACTAACATGGAACTTGCTGAATGAAAGAGCCTTAGAGATCAAATGTTTTCTGAATGAGAAATGATGCCTTTTATTTTATTTATTTTTCCTTTAAATACGATTTGTCACACTTGTAACATTGAAAATGCTTATACACTGTACTGGCTGTTTGTATAATGGACGCAAATATGCAATATCATACATTACATCAGTGCCATAATCTAATGGGCTGGTAACTAAGTTCTGTGAACATACATATCTGTTCTCAGATTAATTAATTTTTTGCAATGCATTGTATGCACTGCATGCATAGCCATTCTCAGTGGTCCTCGTGTAAGCTAATGTTAAATAAAGTATGTAAATCCATCCTATGATGTCTAGTTTCCCCTTGATATACACAAGCAGTGACTCCTAACACCCATGTGAGCTAAGCCTTATTTATTGTTAACTGGGAAATAAACAGTTCAGTGACAAGGAAGTCCTCATTTATCAATAAAGCAGTTTTGCATGGAAGCAAGCAAACAGGTTAAATTAAAACAAAACCATTTCCTCTTTCACATGCCTTCATCTTCAAGTGATACTTGTCCCTACAGCCCAGTTCTTGTACACTGGTATAGATACTGTAGATATATTCCTGGAGCTAGAATCAGATGTGAGTATTATCAGTGCTTTGCATGAAAATAGGGAGAAGTGAAGTTTTCATTACTTCTTCACTCACATTTGTTGTCATTACAGTCCCTGAATCAGGCTGGTCATAGGAATTTCAGAAACCTGCTTCACACCACATTACTTTTCTAGAGCTTCTAGCTTTTAAGTGGTGACTCTAGGAATCTAAAAGAATTTAGGCAATGAGGTCTCTTCAATACCATTGCATTGCCTATTGAAGTATGATGTTCAGGGAGATCAAGCATTCTGCAGCTGTGGTAGGGGACAGTGAGGTTTTTCTTGACTGTAAGATATTCTGTACATAGATTATTTTTGTTTTTACATTTCTTCAATCTGTTCATTCAAATCTATTGCAGGTAACATGTTCTTTCTAACAGTGATATTTGGCTGAACATTTGCTTTATTACCTTCCGTTGCTTCTACAAGTATTTTCTGGTTTTAGAGCAGAACTGTGATCAGTTAAAGAGAGGGAAAGAATGGAGGAGATGGCAGCTGGGGGTGGCAGAGAATGTTTTCCTCTTCCTTAGCTCAAAATTTGTGCTGTTTTATCACCCTGAAGAGGTTAGAAATTATTTCTATGTGCTGGTTCGGGTGCAGGGGGTGTGGGATGGTTGCTTGCTCACCTGCTTGCAGGCACATTTCTTGGTAAGTCAACATTTCCTAGGTCTCAGAGAATAATGGACTCTAAGTAACTCACCCTACATTTAAACTTAGGATCTTCCAAATAAGACCCTGCACATATGTACAAACCTTAGGTTAAATCTGACTTTCTTTCCAAAAAGCAGGTGATTTCTTCCTGGTCAGAATTATGACAATCTACAAGCATTGACTCATACTGAGAAAGCAAATAAAAATTTCTGGATAGCCAGAGAATGTCACAGCATGATTTGAAAAACTCCTTATCGAGGGATGCATCCTGATATTTTAATTATCCTATCTGGTAATGTAATCAAAAGCTAATTATGAATCATAGTTATTTTCAATGATACACTGTAGAAAAGAATTGAGGGCGAAAAATGAGGACAAAATAAATAATAGTCTCATCTGCTAAATCTTTGATTGAGCTGTCCTTCTGATCAATGTAGACTGCTGACTGACAGCTTTTTCTTTCAGTGCTGTCATTCTCATTATATGGTTATTTGTCTACTTCATCTAATAAGGGGTTATTCCTAAATTTAGGGAGAAATTTATGAGCAAATTGGACTGAATCACTCTGAGTGGCTGCTTTTACAGCCTGTATTTCAGCTGTAGTCACAAACATGTCCCAGCTGATACTACTATTTTGTATAGCTTCAGTTTTTCCCCAGGAATTAAGAGCAATGTAGCAGGAAAATCATCATTCTGTGTTTCATGACCTCATCTCTGTAGATCCTGCCTTCTTCTTAAGAGCTTTATCCAGCACTCACCAAGCTCAGTGCATTAAGTCCGCAATCCTGTACAAATGTTCACATCTTGAATATTGGTGTTTACATCCCTCGTGGGAAGCAGGTTCTGTTCAAAATTTAGAATGCAGTGTGCAAAGTATGGCATCACCTCACTCGGTGAAGCTCACTGTCCTTATGAATTTTTTGTTTGCATTAGCTGCAAAAACAAAAGCAACTGCCTTTTACCAGTGCGTGTGCATAGAGTAAAAACTTTTAAATTGAACCTTTATACTTTCACCTCTTTTTGAAACATTTTTTTTTTTTTAGTTTTTCCATTGATGATTTGCCAGAGCTTGATTTCAAACTTTATTTTTATTCCTTGTTAATAATCCATGGTTGCTGGTAGTCACAGAAGATTCAAATCAAATAGACAGCCATAAAATATATCTGACAGACATAAATACTAGTGCAGAAACTTTTTCCTCCTTGTTAAGCATGCAAAGGAGCTAAGGTATAAGAATTTTACCAAGTGAATTATATAGTGTTTCATAATGAAATCAGGCCAACTAATTATCCATTAGTCCATCTGTGCATTCCAGGAGAAAAATAAAATTAAGTTTGGGTAATGCACACAACTGAAAACACATAAATAGTTATTTTCTAGTCTTTTCCTCTATGGTAGAATTATGGTCAGAACTTGCAAATGGAAAGTCCAAGAGGACTCTAGTTTTCAGTCACCATGAAATGCCTTGTACTACCCTCTAGAACTACAGGTATTGTCTAATACGAGGCAAATTTTGAAATGCATTCCACATCTCTGTGAGAAGAGATGGTATTCTTCTTTTCATTGAAATATTAAAGGAGTACTTTTGTTCCAGGGAACAGAATATTATTTTCTGATATTAAGTAGGCTTTGAGGCACTTTTCAGATTCAAAAAATATTGCAATCTATGACAGTGATAAATGTATGACAGTGAGATCTCATGGTTTACCTCAAGCACAGAATAAACACTGGACAAAAAAAAAAAAAAAGAAAAAGGAGTTTTGCCTCTCAGGTACCTCTTTAAGCATGGAGACGATGATGTCCTGTCCTATATTCAAGTTTCTAAAAAGCAACAAAGAAAAATACGCATTCCAATATTTCTATTACTTTTTCATTTATTCTGTTACCTTAGACTCAGGTTGAATTTGTAAAGCATTTACAGAAAAATTAGTATCTAAACTTTCTAAGGGGACATCACTGAATTCTCAGTCAAGTCCTTCCCAGAAAAAATGATCTTTTTCTTTTATACCTGGAAAAAAACCCAACAATTATAACAGATCACATATTTTTAAAAAGTGGTATTGGTTAAGATTTCCCAGACCTCACATGAGTAGGTCAATATCCTTAAATAAGTATGTAATTTTTCAGTTGTTATAAACTTCCAGTCTATCTTCTTAAAGACACAAATTCTTATTGGAAATGTATGACATTTATTTTATTTGAAATTCTTCTCCTTTAGTTTGCATAGATTTTGAGTATTTCACTTCCTCTGCTGTTTTTCAAGTAATGTGTTTTGCTGCAAAATATTTGCATGATCTAGGTTACTTATTTAATGGATTTTTTTGGGTGTGTGTTTAATTCTGAAGCTAAGATATAAAAACAATCACTTAAATTAGTGACACTTATAAATAGCTGTGCATGAGTTCCTTCCTTCTACATTTTAGGAATAGAAAAAGCATGTAAGAGAACCCATATGGAAACAGCTCAATGCCTGGTGCCTGCTACCACTTCCTCACACATTTTGTTTCACAGGTTGGCATCCTTTCATTAAATGATGAAAACTTTGATTTCCTGGCACTTAGACTGAGAAGCTGATTTTTACAACGCAAACATCAAGGTCATGATACTTCAGGCATTTTTGGACATGTCTTCAGTCAAGTATGGATTTTATACTTCACTCAACAATCTCTTGGTGCTTATTGACTTCCATTCTGCCTGTTCCAATGATAGGCAGCTGGTATCATATTCCTGTAATTCTTTCATCATTAAAGAAGCACAGAGACTCAGGGATATATCCTCACTCCAGGGAGGCATAAGCACGACTTTGCCACTATTGGCCCATGTAGAAAACCAAGACAATTATTAGAAGTACGCAGCTCCACAAGTTGTCATTTCTTTGAAATTTTCTTAGAGTAACAGAGAACATTTCCTTGCCTTAGGGTAAATTCTATTACTAAAGAAAAGAAAGTCAGCCTATGTTCCTGCATAAGGATATGTACATGAGCATCTAGCATGTATTAACAACACATGAACATGAGCATATGAATTTATGCATATATGTGCATCTGGCAAACACTGCACCTTCCTGGGGCAAGTTAAAAAAGCAAGTTTCTTTTAAGTTTTAAATAATAATCTTACCAGATTCTTGATCAGACTCAAAGAAGTTTGCAAACAGTCAGGGTGTTAGATCCCTCTGTTTCTGGAGTGTGGAAAACCATTGACGGTGCCATTTTTTTAGCGTGTGCTGATTCATTCGGCGCCACGTGTGCAACAGCCTCTCTGTTATGTAATGATCTGCCCACACCACAACACATACCTCCCCATCTTGCCTGCCTTCCTCATCAGCCTTGCAATTAAAGTCTGGGCTGATCCCTTCTGGCAGCTCACCATCTGCAAAACGGGACGAGCTGGCTTTATTGTGATTTCACACTTCCCTTGATTAGGCTGGCTGATGCCTGAGAGCCTTCGGGAGAGCCGCGCACCGCGCGGTGGCTGCGGCCGCTCGTTCCGTGGGGACGAGCGTGCGGAGAGGCGACGGTGGCAGGGTGCAATCTGGAGCACACAACCGAGCTGTCCCAAGCTGTTAGCTCCTCTTGCACGTTATGAAATCAATGGTCTGGTTTCGAGGCAGACAGATCTGCCCTCCTAAAGGGAATCGCGCATGCTGTTTTATGACCTTGCAGCTTGTTTGTGGGGAGATAAATCCAACGGGAAGGGTGAGGTTGGCTAAAGCTCTTCAAGCAGAGGTATCTTTTTTAAATGGCAATGGTTAGAAAATAAAATTCCCTTTTATTGCTGGTGTTCCTGTATATCACTTTCTCCTCTCTGGCTGCAAGACCACAGAAAGGAGTTTATTAAGTATTAGGGTCAATGATCTGTCACTGTTACTTCTTGAGATTGGCAGCACTCAGAAGTGCTCCCGGTGAAGGTTTCTCAAACCTGTTCACAGTCAGATCACACTTTTTAAAGGTTGGTAAGAAGCTATTATGGGCATTCAGCTTGCCCAGTTCTTTTGTATGAACCTCAGTAGGTAACCATAAAATCCCCTTACCATCTCACGTCAACTCTATAAGTGATAACCCTGCCTGTAGAGACTTATTATTTTTTTCGATTAAAGACACTGTGAAGTGAAATGAATATGGCTTCATTGTAGAAATGGCTCCATTTATTTCCAATATTAAAAAAATATGTACTGCGGTTCTTGCTTAAATTTTGCGTGATTTTCTAATACATACATAACCCTCTTTTTATAATATGTAAACTAACAAACTTTTGATTCACTTCACTTCTCTGACAATAAACTCCCCTCAGCTGGACATGATTATGACAATTGCTTCTTTTCCCAGCTTATTTTAACATTTTCTCCTTCTACTGTGAATCTCCTTGGCTTAGCTGTTCTTGCTGATCATCATGAGCTTTTCCCAAGGGAGCAGGAGGGTTCCTTTTTAACAACACAACTTATATAGTGAGTTTCTCAAAATTAATGCACTAGAGCAACTCATTAATCCATTTTTGTCTTTTGGGAAGACACTGGCTACACACAGTCTTTGCCTGTATCTCTGTCTCAGCCCATCAGACTGCAAACCAATTTAACGAAGACTGAATACAGAAACAGTATTTTCCATATCGAGAATGTGGTTTTGTTTTGAACACTGGGAACTGGCCCGAAATTGTGGGTGAGAAGCCCACAAAAATTTAATCTCTGATATGCTTTCTCGGTGTGCTCTCAAGAAATTTTTAGGTCTCCAGTTATTCCCAAAGTTGCCAGGGCATTACTGCCATCCAGCAGCTTGCTATCTTCTTACCTTAATTTTTGATATTACCTGGAACTGTGGATTTCCCTGTACAGGCAATCCTTTTATGACTCTAGCATGTATTTAATATTTGATGCTTCTGTCATTACTGGTGCTGCTCTGAAGGCTGCTGGGCATTACACCCTTAAAATGTTAGTACCGCAAGTTTCCCATTTGAATTTGAAAAATTATTTTTGTGGGGATCAAAGTAAAAAAATTTACTGAAGCTCCACAGAAAATGGTTCAGAAAAAAACTTGGAAATGATCTGGAGACTAGATTTGACATTAATAATTGGTAGTTTTCATCTTGATACCATTTTTAAAAAGCATAATAATGTGAAACATTTTAATTAGATCAAATTGAAATATAATTTGATGAGTGTATATGAATATGGTAAATAGATGTGATCAGTGTTCTGTAGTGATTCATTATTGAGTTATGCCATGTAAAACTAGCATAATAATTCACAAAGAACAAGTATTTTCTTAGTGCTTGCATTTTTTTCTCTGTTGTACTCAAGCGATTGTTTTCCTCTTAAATGCCAATAAATTCTGTATAAAGGTATTTGTGAGGTATTTGTGTGTACTTCCACATACTGGTGGAGGGATGCTCATCATAATAACAAAAATATGTACTCAGAATATGGTCACCTGGAGGTAAACTCACATATGCCTCAAATGCTTCACTTATCAGAGCCATTCTTGTTAAAAAAGCAAAATATCTGAGTGTTTACTGACAATAGCATCTATGCACCCACGAGACTGTGACTGTAATTTGTGCATCGCTCCTTGTGTTCAAGGTGCCTTTATTAATTTGGAGTCTGCCTAAGGAAGGTTGTCACTTTTAACTTCAGCAATTAACGACTAATCTAGGATCATGAAAAGTTCCAGCAGTACAGGGGTAACTTTCATCAAGACCCTAGTATATAAAAATACAAAAGGAGAACAATTTTTGTTATCACACCTGTAAATAGCCAGCGGAATCAACCACTTTTGAAATACACTTTGCACTCGTGTTTTCATTAAGTTTTGTCCACATGAGAGGGCATCAGAAGCCCTGTTAATGCCAAAATCTAGTCTCAAGTTTAGAGCTATAAATCCATATTTTAAGCATGGGAGAATCTATGCCAGAAAAAAACCCAAAAAAACAGCACTAAGAGAAGAAAAATTACTTTGCCCCAATGAAACAGTGTTTTTAGAAGGTTGGAAAAGAAGGGCAAAGCCCAGTCACATGAAGTTTTGCGTTATGTGAAACTTTCATCATTGTTTAATAGGGTTATTTGTGTGAAGGAAATTTCCAGGAGAAGATCTGGATCTTTTTTTTTGTTTTGTTTTGCTTTTTCAGATTTAGAAAGGATTGTTCCAAGAGAGAAACAATTTATAAATTTTCTGCAACTTTAAAAACTGTTGTGCACAGAACTGGTATGGACTTGATTTCCAAGCTGTGTAAGGTAAGCTGATTGAGATAACATAACTGTGTTTTACTTTTCAGCTGAAATGAAGAGAAAGGATTTAGAAGTCCGTTCTGGTATTTCTTTAGTATTTTCCAGAACCACTTAATCTTTCTTGTAATGCAATCACTGCCTGCTTTCCTCCTGAACAGATTTGCTTTACTCTCGCTTTGTCTCACTATGTCATAAAAAATTTCAGTCTTTTAGGGATGACAGCTACACCATGATTTCAATGGCCTTTCTGTTTAAGGCACTTGCTCAGGATACAGAATCTTTTTTCAGGGCCATACAGAGACACTGACCACACTGGTGGTCCTTAGCCTGGGGAAGGTTTTGTTTGTCCATTTGATTTCAGCACAGTTAAGGCCAATTTAGTAGATTGTGTCTGCGTTGTAACTGAACTACTGAAGACTCAAATTCTGATGGCTTCTCCCTGAATCTTACAGTGGGTCTAGCTCTTAAAAAGGGTTTGTTTTTTTTTAGCAATGAACATTGATTGCACGCTTCACTAGGTGCATGCGTGTGAGAAAACAACTGATTTCCATAACTGCTGGACTCACAGGATCGGTGAACAGCTGGGGTGGAGCTGCTGGTGAGGCTGAGTGCAGGCAGGATGCTCACCAAGAAATGATTAGTTGAGAAACTAAATATGAAGGACATCTGAAATAGCCAGAATTGGGAGGAAAGTTTGAAGTCCAGGCACAGAGGAAGAACAGGGACAAGACTCTGCAATCCACGAAATGAAGCAAGAGAAAGAAGGAGCAATTAAAGATGAGGAAGAAAGCTAAACTGGAAAAAGGAACTTAGGACAGCAGGAGGGAATTGGACACAGCTAGATCAAAGCACAGGGCAGGAGGAGACACCACAATGCTCACTCTAGAGGAACAAGCAGGAACAGAAAATCAGTAGGTGTCTGGTCCTGGGATAGCAGTATCTCCTCCTGCAAATCATGCTTCCTCTAATTTATCAGAACTGTAATGACACGATTTACAAATTATAAGGGTCCTCCTGAGTTCAGGTAAATACTATCTACTCATTTTTCAGATGCATTGCAAAAATGATTGAATTAATATTTATGAAGCAATCAGAATATTCTGTGAGCCTGAGTTTTGTGATTCTGGGATGTTATACTGAACGACACCACAGAAATGACTGTGGGAAAAGCAATGTCAGTTTTCAGGGCTGGATTTGATGTAGTAAATAAAGCATTCCAAACAAGGCGAGCACAAAATATTGACTGCTTGCTCAGTAAGTGAGCCACATCCATATTGTGCCCTGAGGCAGGCATTCTGTTGGAAAACCAGTGTGTGCTCATGTAATTAAAGAGTATCTCATAATACATCCAAACAAAGGGTTCAGATGAAACTGGCACTCCAGACTTCACTCCACTATTTCATAACTTTGCAGTTCTTGACTTTACAGCTCTAAAAATGGCCATTTATAACAGTGTGCACTGCACACAGGGAAGCACCTGAATGCCTGGAATGGCTGCAGATTCCTATGGCTTCTCCTTAAAGGAGTGCCTGAATTAGTTTCAAAAGTCTTGTAAGGCTGAAATAAATTGGCACAGTTCCTCTATATATGATAGGGAGCCTCTCGTGTTTTCTTCCCTGTCTTTTGAGTGGGTCAGCAAGGCTTGGCAGATTAGCAGCCATTTGAATTATTTACTTGTTTTTCTATGGAATGGTCTGCAAGTATGGTAATAAAATGCCTTGTAAGAGTAAATATTAACTCACGTTTTTATATGTACTAAAACTATCCAATTTAAATAAGTAAAAAAAATAAAAGTCTGGACTGGAAAATGTGGGTGTTTACATTGTGTACTATTTTGCTTTGTGCTAATGAGATTCCCAGGAAATAATTTTCTTGACATTTTAATGTAAAGATCACATGACCACTAGCATTAATTATTTCCATGAGCTAGTTAGCAAATGAGTCCTTCAGGGCCCATGATGTTTTAAAGTAAATTAATCCTCTGAGTTTTATATGATTGTTGGATAATATTTTTGCCTGGCCATTAGTTGTGGAAGAGCTGTTCTTATGCTAGTTTTTACAGGGAAAGGTTTTAAAACACCTCTGCAACCCTATTGGCCTTGTGATCAACTTGAAATTAAACATAAGGACCATCTCTTGACAGAGAAACTTTAATGTCTGCTTGCTAAAACCCACTAAAACAACACAGCACGATACAAGCTTGCAGCATATGTTGATTTCTTTTTGCAATTTTCATAAAGCATAAAAGCAGAAGAATTGCGGTAATACAGCGGGGAAAATATGAGTGAATTGGAAAAGCATTATTTTGTATATAATTTTTTCTATATCTGACAGTAAAAGCAAAATTGTCACTTTTACACTCTGATAAAACAATGATTTAGTGATATGAATTGGAGTGAAAAAAAAGGCCATAGTCGCAAAAGATTGTGACAAATGCTGAAAGATGCATTAAATGCTGTAAAGAAATACATGCCTTGGAATGTCTAGATGATAATGTATTACTCGTGATCCCTATCGAAATTCTCTGGATCGTCTTTCCCCAGAGCCTGGGGTGTTTGGGGGTGTTCATTTTTCATTCTAGCCAAGAATTTATGAGCATTTTTAGCTCATCTTGTGTGAAGAATCCTATGCCAGTGTTCAAATGGATGCAACAGAGACTTGCCCTCTAGAGTATCCTTTGAGAACAGGCAGGAGAATGTCATCAGTTCAGTTCTGTGTGCCTGTATTATTTCTAGGGAGTCCCGCTTAACTTTTACTGACTCTGCTGATTTTTCCTGATTTTTTGTTTTATACCACCTTGCAGTGCTTTTAGACGGCAACAGCAAAACTTTGTTAAGGTCCTGACTTCCAGGAACAGTAGGCAGGAAAAATGATGGCTCAGTGGGTCAGAGAAAGGAGGGTATGGACCGCCTGGATTCCAGTTTGCCGATTCAATTCTCACCCATCTTGATTTTATTGGAAAGATATTGCTGTCTGTGGGCTCCTTGACTTGTGTACAGCAACTTAATACCCTCCAACCACTATCAGAGGTTTTCATGCTACACCAGAGAATGCTATATTTGGAATTAATTGGAAGTTTTGGCAGGCCGACCAAAGTTGTGAAGAAAATGAACTATTCCTTAAACCCAGCAATTAGCAAATCCAATTGTTGCCTAACGGCACATTGGTGGTAGGGAAATAGGGATAAAAATATGAGATTATTATTTTGTTGCCCTGAGTACACTTGGATTATTGTAAAAATTGTTAGCTTTTTTCTCATGGCACTCTGCTTTCAGTTGGGATTCAGAGTCTCTCTCCAAGCACCATCAACTCTGAGCGTCTGTTCCATGGTGAAGATCTCCTATGAAAGGAATCAGTTTCCGTCCTTCCAATTTATTCCCCCACGATTCTTTCCTGATCTGCTATCAGCCCACAAGAAATGATATTGTGTCTGATGGCTTGTTTTGCACCTACTGGTCAGTACAATATCTCCTGTAGGGCAGAGTGCAAGAGAATTAATGCAAGCAACTCTGACACATAAACAGTCTCAGGAACAGGCAAAATGCACCACCATGGATCAGCTACACCGATGACTTGTGAATATTTAATTGGATAATGCCACAAATACTGACAGTTTATCACAGTACCTGCAGATATTGGTTTGCTAGAGAAAGTTTTTAACAGCCATTGAAATTACTGCATGATCACTGCATCACATTCCCTTTCATTTTATCCTGTTTTTCTCTCCCACCTCATTGCTGACCCTGCATTTGCTGTTCATCTCCTTGAATATCCTTGTGCCTACAAGAACTCAATAACTCAAAAGACTCAAAAACCTCACAGCAATACAGATATATCCTGTTCTGTTTCCTTAGTTCTCCATATGTCCATTGGTACACTCTTTCTCTTGAAGTACAAAACAGGAATAATTCCAAGGCTGTGCCTAATGCAGGATTCTATGGGCAATGACTGCTGCTTATGCTGCAGGAAGGAAAGGGATGCTTTCCACATCCTTTCTCTGCTTCATTACTAGTCTCTGTGCAGGGTCTGTGTATCTGTTCTCACTGGGAAATTAAATGCTTCAAAGCACTGTTGTCCACCAAAAAGAAAGTTCACTATTTATGTAACACTGCCTATGACCACAGGTCTGGAAATTACCCTCCAAGATCGTGGTATAAGTAATGCCAAACCCACTGGAGCATGGACATTCCATGCTGTCCTAAGACTTAAGGGTTAGAAAATAGTGCACCCAGCCTCCGCTTCTGATCTGACCACGGTTGGTAGTGATACTTTTGCCACATTAGTAGACTGACTAATTTCTTCATTAGACTACTCATAAATAATTACAGGTCACTTCTTGTAAAGTCTGTGCTTTTGCACAAAGTGCATTAGTCAGGAATCGTTGTTGCTCCGAGACACAGGGTAACAGATGGCTACAGCAATGGTAGGAATGACTGTCTCTTGCCTCAGCAGCCTGAATGTCTAGTCAGTCAAGAAAATTAGTTTGTTATGCCCCTGATTTATTTGAACTTTGCCTATTTTGGCTCCAAAATGCACATGAATATTAAATTTTAAACACAGTTCTAACATTTGTTCATTTGAGAGAAAGGGGTCATTTCCATAAGGAAACACATTATAATTTCTACACCTAACTTATAAAGCTGAACTGATAAATACTTACTCTTTCTCTCTGTTTGCAAAAAAAGATACTATAGAGTGCAAAAGGAGTCTGTCTAAGAAGTCACTTGGAAATATTCAAATTTAATATCTTACTCTGAGTTCAAGGCTTAGCTCTGAAGTTATATTTGTGTTATTATTTTTTTATGACCTTATTAAGTTCAGTAGATTTACCTGGGTGTGCAGTTTTATAGCCATATCTAACACAGTATGGGTAACTCCTCTTGATGAAGCCAGCCCTCTGGGTTTATTGCTGTATTATGACTCCTCATTTACCATGCCAAGGGGCAGATGGAAGGTACGCAAGAAAAACATTGGGATTTGGTGAGACAGAGAGCAGTGCATCTTCAGGGGTGCTTCTCCTCTGATAAAAAAAAAGTCCCTATAAGAACAACTTCCTCTGCTCCCTGGCCAGGCTTTGCTTCTGATGGTATAAAAGGCTCTAGTTGCTGTCCTTTAATCTTGGAGCATGAAAAATACAAGCCTTCATTTTGTTGCTCCTTGCTCTGAAGCAGATGCCAACTTCACAGCCAGCCTTTCTTAGCATCAGTGTGCTCACAACAGACACTTTCATTTCTCCCCTTGAATTATACTCTTTTCTAAAACAAACAAACAAACTAACCTCTTCAAAGGACTACATAGATCAGCTTGTAGAGAATACATAGTACGTAGTGATAACTGACATTTCCATAGAAGAGAGGCTCATTTTTCATTCAGTGAATAAAACTACGCAGTCAGAGGCAATTGAACAAGGAATGTCAGCTTTTCACAGTTTTTCCCAGGTGTAATAACAATATATATTTTAGAGAGTAGGCCTGATAGTGTTAAATGTCCAGACAGTTCACCAGAAAAGATTCATAGCATTGTAATGCCTTAATTCATAGGGTAAGAACAACCTGTAAAGAAGAAGACACAATTTCTCCCTGACTCCATGTTGGCTCTGCTTATCCTAACATCTTTAATCCCATACATCTTCCATGCAAAATGCCAAGGCAGCACAGCCTGCAAGAGCACGGGAGCTTGTGTCAGCTCGCTGAGGGAAGGCAGCCTCTCTGCTCCTTCCAAAAGAGTGACAATTCCATCAGGCACATTGAAGCTTAGAAATCCTATGTTGCAATATAAACAATTGTTATGATTCCCAACCCAGCTGGTGCTGTCAGGGATAAAAACCTGCAGTCATTTGAATGCAGCAGGATAAACACACTAGACACTAATTTGTTCAGCTACCGTTCCAGCTTGTTACCCAGCTTTGGCAGATATAAGTGCTTAATTACAGTAGTGATGTCCACAAGTATCACAGAAGATGGTTTATCAGGTGTTTATAACACCAACAAACATCAGGCTGAAGTACCACAAGCAACAACTCAGCCCTCGAAAATTATGTGCATAATATTCTAAAGCGCAGTCAGAAAAAGAATCATTTTTCATAGGTAAGTGGCGGGTTTCATTCTGGTGGCTGGATAATGGCCAATTTAAGATGGGACCTCTGCAAGACTGGTGGGACCTCTGTGGTTCCTGCTCTGGTCTCCCTTGGCAATTTCATCAAAGGAAAGAAGCCATGAGTTTGTAAGCCCATAGCCCTTTTGTTTCAGAGAATTCAAAATAAAATCAAATTGTATGTAAAGCAAGCTCTGATTTTTCTAGATGCTTTATGAAACAGAATTTTCCACTCATCTCAGTATATTATTGCATTTAATTATATTTTATTGATTCTTACATTATTATTTAAAGATCAAGAACAGGGCTATTTGAGTAGTGGCTTTGCTATGGAGATATGACACGGTAGAAGCCTCCCTTACATTTTTGCACTGAGCTACACATTGTCAACACCCTTCAAAAGAGCTACTGAATGGTATTCTCAAAGAGAATAGATGTGTATTTTATAAATACAGGTAAGCCAGTTCTCCAGTCCCTGCTCTTCTAATTCTTGAACACACTTGTAATTTGATAGCAGGTTAGAAGGAGACAGTTTATAACTATTGACTTTGGCTGTCCAAGAACAGTGCCCCTTCCATCTTATTTTTATCCCCCCCTCCCCAGTTCCCAGTGACAAGTTTTGGTTGCAAATCCTGGTGGCAGAGATTACAATCTCCCTCCTGCCATCACCTAGCAGGAAGCGTCTTTGCAGTAGACATGCCAGTGCTGCAGCATAAATACTTTGATTACAAAATAGTTTCTGCGTTTCCTCACTGTGAACGCAAGAATCCATGGCACTAGTTGGGCAGTATGAATAACCCACGATTAACAAGGAGTGTAATTCTTCTGAAATTTATTGGAGACATCGTCATATTTATCCTTCATTACCCCCAACTTATTAAATATTTTCAACTAATTAAATCATATCTATAAAAACTTTTAAAAAACCAAAACAAAAAACCTCAAGAATTTACAATCCCTGAATGAGTAGTACAATTCAAGTTTTCTTTTGATATGCTGTCATTTTGCTAGAACCCAGATAACAAAGCATGGGTTAGCACATAAAATGTGTGTGCATGCAATTAAAATATCAAGAAATGTATATATTTAGGAGATCTGGGGGAGTGAAGAAGCAGACAGTTTTTCCAATTAAGTATTCTTCTCCAATGTATGAATGCTAGGTGCTGACAAGCGTATACGTATTAAATTTTCAAATGGTAGAATTAACGTAAACTTGTGCAATCAGGACCTTTGTGTAGACTTTGGGAAAGAAAAGGGACAATTTTGACTGAGTAAATATACAGAAATTTATCCTGTGACACTAAAAAATAGGTGACATTAAAAAGCACTGGCTACATAATTCACACAGAGTTGGGTGAGGTAATTAAGATTTTGAAAAACCCACTAGCTGCCAATTCGCAATTTCAGACAATTTAAAATTCAGGACATCCATGGTAGTTATGATTTGGAATCCTCAGTATGTGGTGTTGTTAATGAACTAATTTTCAAGGTCTAATTATACCTGAAAAATCTTAGCCTGAGACAAAAAAAGGATTTAAGTGAACTTAAATTGACAACATTTTACACAGAGCTTGGGCACTGCTCATTAGAGCCCAAGCAAATAAACAAGAAATATTGCTGTATCCATTCTGAGCTGGATTTTTGTACATGCCTGAAAATATAAATTTCACTGCAAGTGTGTTTGTTATTTATCTCTGGGCAGACAGACAGCCCTAAATCAGTGCAGCACTTAATTCTCACTTATATTCTGTTTTCAGAATTATAGGAAGCCTTTCCCAGGCTTTGTGGGTGTCCTCTGAACGGGGGTGAACTCTCTCACACTGAGTATCCCTGGCTCATTGTGAAATAAGACTTAGGTAAAATTCTCCCATGCTGTAAGTGGCACTACTTATCAAAATCATGTTTGCTTTGAAAATGTATCTAAACCAGGGTACATCTTATCTCAACTGAAAGAAGCAGGACATTCTAAGCATTGCTAAATAAAAGATAATTTTATCGTTTAGACCTTAAGCACAGGTGTGAGTACAGGTTACTTCCTATGGCTGCTAAGGACAGAGAAAGGCTCTTTTCACACCATTAGGCTGAAAATGGGGACTGTGGTTAGGGAAAAACCACTCATACGGTGTAGTTTACAGTGCTGTAGTACTCCTGCTTCCAGAAGAATAATACTCTTGAAAGATGTTTTTTTACCAGTAGTATCAATATCCTGCAAATTTGATGCCCTTATTGTTGTCAGAGATTTCCTTTCAAAGCATTTTCTCAATCAACAAGCAGAGGACTCCAGGTACAGAGACCATGTGTTATCTAAACACAGGGAGAGAGAGTTCTGGCTTCCTTCTGATGATTTTCTGTGCATTCAGAACAGCTTTTTGTTGTTTGATTTTTTTTTTTAACATACATTTGCACAAAATAATCTAAAGCAGAACAAAACAATTATGTGGCAAAATTAATCTCATCTAATACTCACATTAATGACCTATTTCTAGACAAAACACTGATTATTATAGTACCTCTCCTGTAAAGTCTTCTTTTATGATTATGTGAATGGATCTTTCAAAACAAGCTGAAACTGCCTGCATTTGGCACAATACGGTAATTTTGATTGCCTTTCTTTTGTTCCCCCAAGAGCTATTTTTCATTTCTCCTTCAGACTAAGAAACTCCTTTTATTTTAATCTGATTTTTTTTTTTCTGGCATAGAAACAATCAATAAGGAACCTGCCTCAATACCAGAAGAGAATGACCTTTGCATTCTCAGCTGATGATACTGCAGAAAGGTTTGACTCTGGTGTCAGGCTATTATTTCTCTACATTTTCCAACTACATGGAATTTTCCTAATACATCTATAAATAAAATTAGATGAAAGTAGTTTATTGTAAATGAACACAGATGTCTATAGTTCTGCTTGAATGACAATATCTTCCTTCACCAAACATTATTTAGAGAGTCATTACAGGCTTTACCTGGAGCAATTTTAAATGTACAGAATGACTTGACAACTCATGAGTAGGGGTGTACAGCAGCATTGCTTCTGTGTTTTGGTGAGATATAAAATAACTGCACTCTTATCTGAGCCTTTCTGAACCAAACAGATCCATGTACACCTTATAGACCCTTTCATCATTAATGATGTTGGTGAGTTTAAATTTTTGATTCATTCTGTCCTGCCATGTATGTTCTTATATATTACTATTCCCCAGCTTTGGGGAGCTGCAGAAATGTCTGGAATAATTTGATAACTGAGACCTTGTGCAGGCTTCCTGTGGCACTGCTGGACTTCAGTCCTAGACCATTTAACTCTTTTCCTTCAATTTATTTCTTAATCATTTTAATTATGCTTCATTACATCCCCAAAATTGCCAAATGCTAAGGTTTTTCATGGGGTCATTCATTTTAGCAAGCTGAGCATTGGACATACTGCAGCAAAAGCTGAACGCCAGGCAATTTTACATTAATCACACATTTTTAACTTAAAAACTGCACGGGAAATGTACATTCTTATCACTTATGGCAAGCACTTCCAAGTAATTTTGTAACTATCTGCCTGGATCAATTGTATTTCTTCCCAGGTGTGCTAGCAGCACCACAGCACTATGAACCTGAGACAGCTCAGTTTCCTGAACAAATGACCTCTGTCCCTGTGGCACTGCAGCTGCACCACCAACCACTCCAGAACCACAGGGCTGCAGGAAGCCTTAAGGACAGCCAGCGGAAAAACTGCAAAGGTGATTTTATTTCACTGGTTTTTGGGAAGCCATTGTGAGTCAGTGTCATCGAAAAAGATGGTACCTGATGTAAATTCTTTCTATTGTTGTCTGCTGCAAGAGCAAAGTTTGAGTAGATCAGGACACCATACTGGAGCTACCCCTGTGTCTGGATGTAGAATTTCTATGCAGTCAAAGTCTTAATGTATGGAGGTCTGATTTCGTGTTGTTACACTTTGCAAGTGCTCCTTTTAGAAGACAAAAGATGAGTCAATCTAGAATGGCAAAACTTCATTATTTTCCTTTGTTTAATTAAATATGGAGGTCAATCAAAGCATGTAATTACACCGCAGTGTCAAACCACCTCTTGTGGCAACTTGGAGAAAATACTATTTTTGTGTAATCCAGATGTATTTCTTTTATAGGAGTAAGGAAATCAGTGGAGGGAAAAAAATTCTATAAGTGTAATTGGAAAAGGACTGTGAAAGCGAAGGGTGGTATTCATCTCATCTTTAGTAAAAATAATGTGATGAAACAATCCTTCAGCAGTTGCCTGTCTGTATTGGTGACAGGAAAGAAGTCAGGATTAGCACCTTGAACAAGAAACATGGATTTGTTGTAAATAATGTAAATCCAGTAGTAAATGTCAGCATTTTGAAAATATAATGGGTTTTGTCCCTTTATTTTTCATTACTATTTTAGGTGACTTTTTGTGCTTGTGTTATAAATTCTATAATAAAAAGGAGGAACATCTAATCCTATAGTAAAAAAATCCTCATTAATATTAAGACCTGCTAGATTTTGTACTCTTTCGAGACTCCTTATGTGCTTGGATTTGCACTGCGAGCCTGGGTCCTGATACAATGTCAAGATTGAAGTCTGCCTGCCTGACAACCTTTCTTACTTTTTGCCATTGCTCATGATATTTAAGATCACTACAGTTTGCTGACTGCATGTTAAAAAAAAAAAAAAATTAGATCTATTTTTGCTCCAAAACAAGCTCTTACATTTATTGACAAATTTTGCCTGGTTTACATACTTGTTTATGATTTACTTTGCAGTTATTTTGTCAAATTGAAGTGTGTACAAGACATACAGTGTATAGTAGAGAAAGCAGCTGTAAAATCTTCAGACCTGTGATAGAAAAAAGAATAGGCTCTTTGACATTGCTTCCAGAATCTGAGAGTGAAATGTATAAAATACCAATAAAATCCCAATATTAGGCTGAATGTTGAAACATTTTAAAGATTTAAAAATAACAAATAAAAGACTCTCAGCTTGAGTTATCTGAAAAAGAGACAAAAGAAACCACTTTTCCATGCACTTTGTGTGAATATTAAGTACATAAACACTTTGTATATGTGCATAGCAGACCCTAACTTTTGCCTGCAGTTCTCCCCCTAGTTTTTACTGCTAAGCAGAGTTTACCAGGAAGAGAAACACTTGTGACAGCAATGGTCTAGGAATTATCATACTGAAATGGTTTCCATGGAATGGCTTTCTGGCAAGGGTGTGTTTTGGATATTGCGAAGAGTGGCAGCCCATTTTATGTTCCCTCACTCACCCTTCCTTTAAGTGGGCTGCAGTGTAGAAATCTTTCCAGCTGTGAGGATGATCCTGATGGATGAGTATGAGCAGTTGTTACAGTTTTGCATCATATTTGCATCATCTCTGCCACACAGCATTAACAAGAGAACGTCTTTCTTTGGAAGCTGCCACTTTACTGTTTTTAATAGGTCTGTAGTACGTGTGCAGTGCAGCATTCCCTTAACCCAAAGGACTTCACTGAGGCATTGTTGCATTGATGTAATTTATCTTTAAAAAGAAAGAGAAAAAGAAAAAGAAAAAGAAAAAGAAAAAGAAATAGAAAAAGAAAAAGAAAAAGAAAAAGAAAAAGAAATATTTGCCTTCCTAAAAAATGTGTTTAAGGATATAGCAATGATCTCTTTTTCTAGCTTGGACCTATTCACACAATCACATTGGACTGAATGCCAATAATTCGTATGTTTGGCTGTCTTACATGATTATACAATGCCTAGCAATATTAGCTTTCAATTCTGAGTGATAGTTTTAGATACAATTGCAGTGTCTCACTAATATTCTTCCTCTGGAAAATGTCTAGGAAAGTTTCCTAAAAACATATGCTACAAGCACATCTCTTGTGGTGAAGAAATAGACCATTAATTTATGATGTATGCATGTTGACTCATTAACACAATGCCGACTTTTGCTTAGCAGGTGCAGATTCCACCCACTTTAAATTTATCAAGCATATAGCTGATACTAATGAATTTGCTTTCAGATTATATAAAGCATATTCCTTGACTTCCAGCTCTTTCTGTAGCCATGGTGTATAAAATTTTATAATTAAAATGTTTTATTTCTGGCCATGGAAAATTATAGTAATACTGTTTTATGAACAAAATTAAATGTGGGTTTCTTTTCTTTTAAATGCCTTTTAAAGCAGTGTAGTGCTTGTGAAGTGTATGAGGCTGGCAGCTCCAGAAGCTTGGAACAGAGGAACCGTGGGCTGTGGGCTTTTGTAGGGATCACCAGGATTTTATTGGGCTCACCAGGATTTTATTGGGCTCTCTCATCAGGACAGAGCCAGGGCCAGTGCCTTCGTGTGACAGGAACAGTTGTGACACAGTGGGCTGAAGTGACAATGGTGTCACGAGATCTACCTATCACCTCTCAGATTCTCACCACATTTCGTCTCCGTTCTCGAAGAGCTCATCTGAAAAGGCAAATGCAGCCTTGAAATTCAGAGGATAAGCAATAGCCCCATGGACAGGATACAGGCCTTGCACTCCAAAATGTAGTGTGCATCTGCCCCCAGATGTGCTCTGTAACCACCACATCACCTAAATCCGTGGGTTTAGGAGATCCATGGGCTGTATTTGGGCCATTTGCTCAGAGATCACTTTCGCTGGAAACAAATGTCGAACGGAGTTGTGTTCTTTAATTATTCATTTCTGATTCTGTTCATTTCTGGTTCAGTTCATTTCTGAGCCTATCACATTAGGAAGACAGTTCATGTTCATGATCAGCTTCTATTTTTTCTGTGAAAGGCTCAAATACAGGGTAGGAACAAACTTGTGCTGGACTGAGTTCGTTATTTAAGAAATTTTGTACATGTATGTCATGCTGCCGGGTCTGCTTCTGAAAGAGGATATTGAACACCTTTATCTGGGAAATTAGGGAATAAATGACAGATAATTATCAAATAACAATTGGTGAGAAAAAAAGAGCAACAAAAAAAAAAAAGAAGGATTCATAAAAAGGAATGCGTCCAAGTTCATGAAAGTTCTGAAGCTTAAAAATACATTTATTGAGAAACTAGAAATTTCCAAAATGTTTGCAACTAATTTAGCACTAAAACTCTGGAGCCCACTGTTGAAACTACTGTTTGAGGCCTATTCATGGACATTATGTTTCTTCTGCATATTCATGAAAACTCTTCATTTGCATGTAATAGCTAACTAATAAAAATAATATGTTCACAGTACTAAAAAAGGAGATTACTCTATTCATTTCCAGAGTGTGTGTATCTCTTATTGCTTCTTTTGGAAGCTTCTTGTCGGTATGTATATGACATTCAAAGAAATAAACTGCAACATTGCTTTTAATGTGGTAAAGTCACAGAAAATAGTTTGTTAAGTTTCTAATAGCACTATATTTCAAATAACTTTTGCATTAATGAACTAATTGAAATACTAAGGTGTTGACATATTTTATATTTCAAATATTTAATAAGTCAGATTTTATTTACATGCTGGCCAATAACAGCAATGGTTATAGATTATTTATAAATAAGATTAAACTTTTAATTTTCATTAACTTTTTATAAGGTGTAGAAAATAGGTTGTAATTTCATGAGAAACTGCAAATTTTCTTTATATTATCAACTGGCATTTACTTCAGGGGTGATTGCTCATTTTTCAGTGGGGTCCTGCATATAGTTCATAGGAGCCTCATTTTGTTGTTATATTTATACTTGAGCCGTTTTCAGATTACTACTCTGCAGAATATTTAAATATGTCTAAAAGTAATGACCAATCTGGAAATACAATGCCATATAAAGGAAATTGGTTACATCTGCCATAATTCCAGTGCAGTACTCACACACGCTTACACTGGCACATTCCTCCCAGACTAAGGATATCTTGAAAATTTTGTTCTAGAGCCTAGACATCCCTGCTTTTGATGACATGCTGGAACTCAGGAAAAGACCACTGCAGACTTCTCATTGATTTCTGATCATTTGCTGTCGCTTCCAATGCCTTTTATTTTTGAGCAGCTCTTTATCAGACAGGAAACTCTGTCTGGCCATTTATAGCATGTGTGCCACTCTGCTACACAAAATCACAAAGCTGAGCTGCTGCAGTTGTGAGTTTGTGATTCTGTGAGAAAACTAGAAGCATTCCAAAGTCCTCCTGGGTCCGACTAAATATATTTTTTTTGTTACAATTTTCCTGCTGATTTCAGTGGGAGGCTTGGTTGCAGAAGATTGGCAAAATCTGATGCTTAATGAGATTAAACTTCAAAGACTAATTAGGCTCAATTGCAAATACTTTCATGGCTGATCATCACTAGTTGAGGCATGTTTAGCTGACAGACATTTCCACAGTGACAAAATTCACTTATGCCAGGTGACCTTCAACAGAAACAAAAATACAATTTTGTCCACACAAAAAGGCAGATGTTTTATTGGTTTTTTTTTTTTTACAACTGAGATGCATATTGCTATCCCCCAAAATTAACTATAATGTTTTTAACTACTACGGCTGAAAGGAAGATGAAAGTAAGAAATATTTTTAAAAAAACCCAAACCCAAAACAACAAGAAAAGCTGCTTTTTTACAATGTTACTTTTGGAATTATAATTAATTACCGAGTCGAAAAGCTCAACATTATTAGTAAACATCTGATTATAGACACTTAAAAAGCGCATGACCAATTCAATTCATCCTTCAGTTTTTAACTTGTCCTAAAGGAAGGCAAGAAGATATTACTTTAATAAAATTATTTAATGTGAATAAATATCTGTGGTGAAAGCACAGGATCACTGTACAAAGAAATCCAAGGAGGAGTTCTTGGACAGCCTCAGTACAGCAACCTGACTGACCAAGCTCCTCTCCATGAGAAACCACAGCCCTGATCCCATATTTATGTGCAGGCACTAGCCCAATTCTAGCAATTTTTTTACCATAATTGTGCTTCAGTGAGTGAAATGGAGCAGTGCTGAGTGGAGCATAGGATGCATTTGAAACTGTGAGCTGCTGCCCTCATGGATGCAGCAAAACTCTGAGAAGGCAGCAGTTCCCAGCTTTTGATTAAATTTTTAAGCTCTGAGGAAGATGCTGCCTTGTACTACGACTGATTACTGATAGGCAGCTGATAAATGGTTTTTTGTACCCATGCAAAGCAGAACAACTACTGTGAGAGTGGACAGGGCATCCAGAATGAAGAACATTTCCTTTAAGAATTGGGGAAGAATAATTTAGCATTCAGAAGGAAATGGAGATTTATAGCAATGCCAAATCAGCATCCTGCCTCAAGTATGTGGCTACTCATTGCCTTTATTCCTTGATAACCCATTTGGTTTCCCCAGTCCAACATTCTGGGAATAGGAGAGTGAAAGCTTTTTCACAGGGCATCTATGAATGACCCTGAAGGCAGCAGCTCATCTGGAATGAAGTTGAGACTGGGATGTGATTTTTAATGAATTTAGAACTGGTTAGGTTCAGAGCCCTGAAAATAGAGAATGCTGTTTGTCCTAGAGCAGGTGAAGCAGGGACTGCATTTTTGTCATTTCTGTAAAAATTAGTTCAGCAGCAGTAAAGCATGTTGTGTTAAGGAGCTAATAAACATTTCTGAAGGCCACTTGGGGGCCTCCTGTAATATACAGTGTTAAAATAGAAATCTATAGCTGAGGAAAAAAGGAAAATACAATTCCACACTGAAATACTGCCCAATGAAGCCTTTTGAGTGAGGGTTAGACTTGCTCATGGAGAAAGAAAGAGATGAGTCAATAAATACTTGCAGATAATGAAAGATAGAAAGATCACAGCTGCTTATCTCAACCACTTGCAATGAGCCTTGGGGTCAAAATTTAGGAACATGAGATCCAAAACAATTTTTTTCCATCCTATGCCACGCAAGTATGATTTCTTATACCTTGTGTACTGAATAAGAACAGTTTACAATTTATAATCTGTTGTTGGGTGAAGACCTGATCATGAACACCAGTTTGGATCTTTCTCTATCCAGCAGAGGGCACTGACATGCACATTCAGCATAATATGTATATTATAAAGGGGTTTTTTTGACAAAGGCTTCTTCAAAAACATTGATTAGAAGCCTAATTTCATTATTACTGTTAATATAATAAGACAGGTTTGATATTACAAAAGTTATTATTTCTAGGCTTTTGTGCCACTCATAATTGCTTCCTCCTACTGGTGAATGATTTAAGTGAACAAATTTTTTAAAATTGCATTAGTGCTATAGTGTTATGTTGTCAGTGTTGCAACCTAAAGTGCACACACTAAGCTTTTTCTTAAACACAGTTTTGAAGGCAAATCATTTAAGCATAAATAACTTTAATCAAATAGTATCTGGCTGAAAACAATACTGAAGCACTGATTATAGCAAGTGGTATCCTCTATGTTTTTCCCAGATAAACATATCCAATGCTAGTAGGAACTTCCTATAGTTCCATTCTATGAAAATCCATGGCAGGAAAGTTAAAATAAAAAAAAAAAAAAAAAAAACAAAACAGCTGAACATGGTCGCTGTGAAAAACCTGAGATTATTTTTTACTTCATAGAAACATGTGAATAGCTCATGAGCACCTCTTTCTTCACCCAAATATGCTGAATATGCAAATTACCAGGGGTAAAATGAAATTAAGACCTACAAAGTTCATTAAACACCTTACACCTAGATAAGAATATAAAGATGCAACATTTTTGCTTGCCTGCTTGTGTTAGGACTGGCTAGAGCAAGGGTAGCAGGTGAGATTTTCTTTCGGAAAACCAAGAGTAATTGGCTTTTCATAATCTTTCTTCTTCGAGTCACTGAATGCACTTTCTGAGCTAACTAATCACACTGTAATTAGCCACAGGTGTGTAAACTCACACATTGAGAAAATGGAGCACAAATGGTGAAAATGGAGCAAAAGTTTCATTAGTCAATTATTTAGCTCATTCTTCGTGAAAAGAAGGAAAGGCAAGTGACTAATGTTATGAATAGGAATAAATATAGAGTCAAGAGTACAACTCAGTAATAAAAGGTTGTAAATCCCTGGACTCAGTTTTGGTTTTGTCAAAGTCACAGGCAGCATGTGATGAAAGAAGAAGTGGGCCATAAGGAAGTTGGAATTTTCTCTGCTGAGGCTGAACTGAGGTTAGCTCAGTCAATACTTGAAAGAATGAAGAATTACAGTTTTCACAGGCATTTCATGTTTGCTGATCATTAAATGTCCTCCAAAGGAATGACACGTGCAGGACATAGCAAGAGCCATAGGGATCAGTGTTTTCCTTCATTGCTGTTAATGTCATTACTTGCCTTGTCAAAAAAAAGTTCTTAAAAGCTGTGTTGGCTATCACAGCAAAGGGTCTCAGGCATTGCAGAATGCCCAGACAGGTGAATAGATGTTTAGTCCTGCTGTCCTCAGCAATTCCAGAAACACTTGGTACAGAGCACAGTTGTTTTTAGGCCCAAAACCTCCTTTCACCCTGATCTTCTAGCCCAGCTTTTGTTGCTTTGTATTTTTCTTGTTTTATTTTTTCTTCATATTTGAAATGAAGGCATCCTCCCCAAACCAGGAATCATTGTAGCCTCACTGTTAGCAAAGTGCCTAAATATGTTCTTGGTAGTTCATTACCTTCTCCGCTTTTGATTAATGCAAGTTAAGAACAATTGACCGGACAACTGACTCAATATGCATCAAGTAAGCAGAGAAAGCTTTCTACACAGTGGTGTGGAAATGATTTGCTTATCTGAAAAGGTCCATGTTGTCTATTCTGTTATATGTTCTTTGCTGCAATAACAATGGCTGTTATTTGATCCAACATAAGTAATAATTTTAAGTATTCAAGGTCACTGGTCTGGTAATTCAGGATTACTTACAATTTTGTGTTATTATAAAAGATGAATTTGTGCTGGCTTTGTGTCAAAATAGAAACAATTATCCAGAGCTTTTCTGCTTTGGAAAAGATGTTCATCATTTTGACCTAAAGTTGTGTAGCTCCTTTTCCTGATAGCAGAAAGCAGTAGAAAATGTTGAGCTAGATGGTCTTCGGGATGAAACTCCCTCTTATTTACATTCTCTATACTTAAATTGGCTTTGGTTATTCATTACAGTGGGAGAAAATGGTATGGAAAGAATGGCACTGTGTTATTAAAGCTATATGTTGTAATCAGTCATGTTTTTATTTTTAAATTTATCTGTAATATCTGCTCCTGTGTGCTCACATTTATAATAGCTGTGTTCAATATACACTTAGCATACTTGTAATCATGTTTTTTCAGATCAAGGCTCTGACTTTTCCATTGCTTAGGTTTAGGAACACTGAACAGAATAAAGCAAGATTCATAACTCCCATCCCTATAGTTACAGGTGTCATTCCCACTCAGAAGGATTGTTAGGATCCCATTATCATAGAAAAAAGGGAGTTATATTCATAAGTGGAATATTGTGACTGACTAAAAGCATGAACGACTGATAAGATACCCTTGGGAATTCAGGTAGGAACATGTCGGCATTTATCAACTTTGTGAAATATGGTTTTCAGCCATTAGCTGAGTTAAGCAGGTTGGCTTAGAGATATCTATAGATTTTTAGTGAAGGAAAATGCAAGTCTGCATTGCACATTGAGCCTCTTGTGTAAGAGGCTACCATTTTATTCTCATAGAACAAATGATATAATTTAATATATTCAGATGTTTATTCATCAAAAATCTCTTGGGTGTGGTTGAGCTATGGGAAGTTTGCTGATCTGAACAATTAAAATATGCTCTTGATATTACTGAAGCATTTTTTGAATACTTTCAGTATTCTGTATTTTATGTATGTACAGGCACTTGTGACTCTGGCATTAGATGGCCCTGTGACCCTTGAAGAAGATTATTAATTTGCCCGAGCTGCCTGAAGGAGCCTTTCATATTTCTCTAGAGTGTTAAGTGAGTCAGAGAGCTCTACGGCAGGAAATGCTAGGAGAAACCTGGAAGAAAAAAATTTAGACCTACACAGAGGAAAAACATTTCAAAAATATAAAGCTAACAATAGATCAGGTCTATGAAATAAAATTTAAAATTATACATAAAATTTCTCTATACTGTCTTAATTTGTAGATTTAATATTCTCTCTACATTATAACTATGAAAATGTGTTCTTGCTCCTTCATTAGCAACAATAAGATTTTAAAAAAACAAGTTGATTTTCTGTATGTCTAAACAAATCAGTTTAGCAGCTGGTTCAGGCTTGTTCCTGTGAAGAGAGATAGCCTTACATAACAGATCTGATTTGTGCAGCACAATGAAGTTTTGAACTCAGTTTATTGTTTGCTCCCAAATGAATTCTCCTCTGTTAGACAATATATCATAGTGCCTGCAATTTGCTGACACTCCTGCTCAGGACAAATCTTCAGTGAGAGAAAAAGCAGGGCACTGTCTTCCTGAGAGATCTGGTGACCTTGGCTACAAACTTTTCCAGGCATGGTAGATCATAGAGCAAATCTTATGCTTTATAAATTGCATGGCAAATGTCCATCATTTATCTTAGATTGCAAGACTCATATGTTATGGAAGCATTTTGGAATAGAACCCATGGATAAATGCTATGACACAAAGTTGAGAATTGTCAAGGGATCTGTTTTTCACCAGATCCTAGAGATGCTAAGTATCTTGAACATCTACGGAGGAAAACACATTTTCCAAGTTTTCTTTAAGTTCTCAGAAGGATAAACGGTGGACATTCAGGTATTTTTGAGCTCATCATCCCCTTTTAAAGTTGTTCTGCCGAGATCCTAAGTGTGCATGTCTGATATCGAGTGATCAAACTAGATCTGAAGTTGATCCTGAAAGCCTCTATAAGACAAGTCCTTCCCCCACCCAATTCTTGCCAAACCTTGATGTTTTCTTAAGTAATAATCACACAGAGTCCTCAGATGGTTTGGTCTGAAGGGATCATTAAAGATGATCTAACCCAAGTTCTTGAACATGGCCTGGGACACCTTTTCCTAGACCATGTTGCTCAAAGCTCCATCCAATCTGACATGAACATTTCCAATGGTGGAGGATCCCTCACTTCTCTAGGCACCTTCTACAAGTGCCTCACCATCCTCTTCATAAGGAATTTCTTTCCTCAAAGCCAATCTCGATCTACCCTACGTATGAAGCACTACATATTTAATAAAGCTGCTTGGAGAACTCACCGCTGTTCAATATTAGTGATAATGAGATGGAAACTTTTGCACATAAAGCAGTTTTTATCCACTGGTCTAAGGAAGGAGTTCTATTTTGCTCCTATTTTTTATTAACAGGAAAATAAAGCCTTCTGGCTCATGTGGATTAAGACATTAAAACTTGTGGATACGTCTCTTTACTACACGTATAAAACTAATGTTTTGTGCTGTTGTTTTAACCATCTGTATTTTAGCCTGGCATTATATGGCTAACTGATTAAATTTGTACAATAACATATGAAGCAGCTCGAATCAGTTTTGTACATTGCTATGCCCTCTCCCAACAGCAACTAATTAAATACCATGCCAGTATATCTCTTTATATTCATTAATGCTTCCTTTATTTACATTTGCTGCTGTACTTTGTCTCCCTGAACACAGTGACCAAAAGCCTCCTCCGGTGGTGAGCAGTGGGGCCAGATAAGTGAACAAACACCTCTGAGAAGTGATATGGCTCTAAAAATGCATCATCCTCATTTAACAGAATTTATTGTACTGTACACTTGCCCACAGCACTTCCAGTGTGGTTCTGCTTGATGAGTGTGCATTCATTATCTTATCATAAGTGTAGGTTTGTGGATTTGAACCAGACAGAGCTGGTTTGTGAATTCATCGAAGCGGTAAGTTCGCGGAGGGAAAATGCTGCATTATTAAAAGAAGCTGGTTCCAGCAAACATGACATCTTGGGAAGAAGGCTCCTCAGTACAAAAGTGCCCCCACAGTAGCAAAAGGAAGGAAAATGGGCTGCCCTAGGCTTTCCTCAGCTCAGAGGAAGAGCTATTTCACAAACCAGATAAATTGCAAAAGCACAGAATAAACCAAGCTTGTGATATTGTAAATCTGAGCATGCTCTGTTTCAGCTTTACTGGCTCAAATGCATTTAAGAGAAAATTTACTGTTTTCTAAACATGCAGTTAATAGTAGGTAGCAGTTAATAATGCTGGGCAATACAGAAGTGGGAATGGATATCCACTTGATGCCACAAGTTCCTATTCTTGTTCTTCAACACTTGTTTCTAGGAACATTCCAAACTTTGAGCCATCTTCTTGTGGAGACTTCTTAGAGGTAAACTTTCAGCATGAAAGTTTGAATTCTATCAACCACCCGAGAAAAATAAAATCACTATGTACATGATCTTAGTTATTGAGTATCCAATCAGGATGCAAGAAAAGTATAATTTGATTCACATAGTTGCATGTCAGCTCTCTAATTAATTGACTAGCGAAAACTAAACTAGAAACTACTGTTATTCACAGATCACTAAATGATAATGACTTATTGATAGCCAAGAATCATTCACTGAAGAAATTAAAAAAGAAATCGGAGCACCAAATGCATTTGAAAGGTTCTGTAAGTTCATCACTTAGCTGTCAGAAAGAGCTGCACAGAGAAATCCATATGCATTTTGAGAACACTGCTTTCAGTAAACTATATATTCCAAAATATACAAATGTCTCATAGTTACACATTCCTTTCACAGTTTTCTTCCAAAGACTCTGAAATCGTAGTAGAGATAAGAGCATTGCATCCTGCAGATGTCTATGATTAATGCCCTTACCCAAACATAAATATCATCGCAAGTAAAGCTAAATGTAGCTATACATGAACAGAAAATAGACGAGGAACCTTTTTTTTTTTTTTTTAATAAATAAATGCCCCATTTTCCAGATTTGGAAAGTGGCATCCCTGACCTGTCTGCATTATACTACCACTACTTAGATCAATGTTACTGCATTTCTGCTGAGGGCGCCTGCTCTCTTTTCCCAGCATTTTTCCCAACCCATAGAGGAGCTGGTTGAGCACTGAGATAACTGTAGCTTACAAGACATTGTCTTGCTGGGGATAAAGAGATTGCTGTAGCAAGCTGGACTGAATAAGAATTGAAAATTCTTTTCAGATTTTGATTTATGTGTCTGAACTATTTATTCTCACATTTAATTTTGTGTTGCAAAGTGCTGGATTTTACACAGGCAAATCTAGGGTGTCTGAGAGCTATTTTTAGTCCATACAAATCTCTTGCACATTCATTGTCCTATATATAATTTACATAAGATGGCATGTTAGCAGCCCATGATTAAATAAGTGGCATTACATTGCATTAGCATGAGGGTAATTTTTCTTTTATTCTGCTTTAGTTTCTGTATGGAGAGAGCTTTTTTTTTTTTTTTTGTTAGTCAAGGATTCTTTTTCCTGCATATGTCAAATAAGTGATCTAACAGACTCTCAAACATCCCCTGGACTTTCTCCAAACTCTAACTGCTATCTGTGTTTTTCTGTTTCTCCATACACACATTTAAGCACTTCCCTTAGGCTGCTATGAAACCAGAAAAGCACCTGCAAGGTGGAGTGTCAGAGCTGAGTAAACAGCTCCACAACACTTTTCACTTTAATTTTGCCAGTATTTCAAGAAAATGCAGTGCTCCACACATTTTACTTGCCACGTTAAAATGTGATTGCTTTCCTCAGACGTCTTTTGCACAGACCTGGTTTAGAAATAGAAGGAGCAGGATATCTACAGCTGTAATGACTTTCCCATTGCTCCCAATGCATCCAAGTGAGAAAGTCAGCCTTAGAAAATCTAGTTACTGACTTTTTTATTTAATCTATTTAATCCAACAAAGCAAACAAGTGAATATTTGGTAAAGGACATGTACTGTGACTTGAAGTCACATCATACAGCAGTCTCATGAGAAGAGTGCACAGTCTGCATAAGAAAAAGTTATGCAAAAGCATTAGCTGCAGTCAGGAGTAAAACCTTATGATTAATTGTGATTAACACACATAAATATTATATGAAAAAATATCATAAATAATTGAGATCCACACGAATAATAAATAGAGAACGTCTCACTGAAATTTACTTTTCATGGATGATTTGTGTATTTAATGCCAGATATGAAAATCACTCTTGAAATGATTACGATAATAAATCTCAAGCTCATCAGGTTGTGTCCCTCAAAAAATATGACAATAAAACAAAATAAAATGTTTCCTTAAAAATTTGAGCAAAGATATTATAGAATCTACCTTGCTTTTGACCATTTAATGTGATTACCTTGAGTTATATCTCTGGCTTGAATTGCTGACAAAATAAGAGTAAGCATGACATGACAGATAGGATCTGCCACATTAATAAGTAAAAGTCTGGAAAAAATTAAGTTGACATTTGAAGAAGGGAAGAAAATGTCAAGAAATAATTATTTTTATTCAATATTGTTTGTGAGAAGCTTATTGTCCCTAACCAGGTCTGGGCATATTGTCTCCGTATTTCATAATCTGTCTAGAGTTTCCATTCATTAATTGAGATATTATCAGTAATAACCAATTACATGTAAAATGCCTTCTTCCCTCACCCCTCCATGCCATATCCTCATTCCCTGCCTCCCAACTGAGCTGTTTCTGAGGTATTCCTTGGTCTGAACCACTTTTCTGCAAGTCACCCTCTGTATCTATCTATCTATCTATCTATCTATCTATCGATATCGATATGGATATATATATATGGGAAAACCGGGAAAGGGGATTAGCAAGGTGCCTTCACTAAGAGGACTGGAAAACCTATTTATTCCACTTCTTCTTGGCAAAACACTAACGTAAGGGACTACAAACTCCTTAAAACACTGCTCATTCACTATGTATTTGATACAAAATGGGTATCTTGGACCGAAGCCCAAGGCCAGTTACAGCTGCCTCTGCAAAATGAAGTGCTCTTAAATCCTGTTCACTTAAACAGTGAAGCTTTCTTCGTGCAGAGGGGTCCTGTGTGCCTGAGCACCACTTATCCTTTCCTGGATCAGCCTTCACTCATCCTCCCCATGTCCCCACATGCAAGGAATGCTGGCAGAACCCCTGGACAGCTTTTCGTTGTGTTACTGAGCCTTAAATTTTGCTAAAACTCAATAATTTTAGCCAGAAGCCACACTGAGGATGTTCTGCATTTCAAGGTCTTATTTTACTGCCTTGGTGCTTGTGCTTACACTGACTGTGAGTTCAGGGCTGCACATACCCACCTGTGCTTTATATCCTCATCTTATATCACAGGCAGAAGAGGACAGCTTTCCAAATTAGTGATATAATGATTGTATAGAGTCTGGCAAACTTCTAAAAACGTGTTTTCGGGAATGTGAGTTATGTGTGTTCTCCCTAATATCTAAGCTCTCTCTTAGACATTAGGGAGAACAATACATTTTGGTCTTTGACCACTATTTTGTTCACATACTCCAGCCGTGGTTGTTTCAAATGATCTTTGGATTTTCTTTTGAGCTGAAAACTGATTTCAGCACATTTTATGGACAAAACACAGCAGTGTGGTGTGGAATAACACTGTATTGCCCTACATCATGTAATATCTGATAGCTTTTCCTTTCCAGCTGCAAGAAACAGTAGATCAAAACACTGTTTCCTAACAGTGACACACAATGCTGAGTTCTGTAATTAACAGTTTCAAACCCTTTTTCTAAATATTTAGGGGAAAATGAAACAAAATTATGGGGTAAGGAAGAAAAAATGAACCAAACTCCAGAAAACTAATTACCAAACCAGATATTCTTATCCAGGTATCTAATTGTACACTCTGTATTGTCTTACATAGGTTTCATTTGAACAAAAAGAGACACTTTGGAGAAGCATAACTCTGAAAGTCACCATTTTCCGATCCCTGTTTTATGAAAAGTCTTGTAAGACATATATAGATTGAAAATATCTCTACAGAAACTAAATAGAAGAACAGCAATTAAATCAGTGGAACATTATGACTAATGGTATTTCTTTATAAATAAATAAGAGGAAAAGCAGAAAGACTTCCTAGATAATTTTGAAATGAGTCTGCAGGATGCCACTACTTTTTTCTGTTTCCATGCTGGTACTGTGACACTGGTGCACAGAATCACACTCACACCAAAAAAACCCATTTATCATTCACTAGAGTGAATTAGTGTGGTTTCCTACGTTCTAGAGGAAAATTTCATGATGAAGTATGGTCCTCATGAAAAATATATAAGCATCTGCAACCTGAGTTTTCTTTGCTCTGGATGAAACTCTGCATTAAAATTGAACATCTGCAGGATCAATGTGACTTTTTACCTGCTTTTCTATGCAGGTTACTTGAAAATCACACTTTGCTGTGGGTGGACTTGAGTTGGCAGCAGTGGGTACTCTGTCCTTTCTGGATTTTCTGTGACAATGGGACAAGGAGGTGAATTGCCTCTGAGCCAAGGGGATTTTTACCCATGACGCCAGCAGAGCAAGGACTTTGTCACGTGATTTTTGGTGCTAAGGGTTAAGAAATTCTTCTGCTTAGAAAATTCCTACTCTTGGCCTTACCGGTGTGCAGGGTACGAAGTTTTCTGGAAATATATGACCAGTGTCCTGTTGGAGGATTCTTAATGCTCATCCTCCAACTTCCCAGGCCAGGAGCTCTCGATGCCATTGTGTGTGAGAGAACAGATCTGAAATAACAGATGTGTTCTGGTGGGGCACAAAGGGGAGAAGATCTTATGAAGAGGGATTGGCTAAGGATGACTCACACTGCACAGTTTTTCTCCTTTCGCCAGGCAGCGCCAATCTAGGGAATTTCTGCAATATTTGATATCTTATAGCATCCTTGCTTTAAGGAGAGAGAAGCAAAAAGAAAGGCATCACTTTGCTTTATTGCACTGTCAGGATTTGATTCCTGAGCTACTCTGCCCTTATTGATGTCTTAATGGGGCCTAAGAAATAATACTTTTGGCCTAGAAAATAATAATTCTACTAGAAAGACCTGCTTATTCTCTTCTGTTCTCTTTTTAATATTTGTAAGGCAACGATCCAGATAATTCATAACCGCATCAAGAAAATAAAAATTCCCTTTCCAGGGGAAACTGAAATACTGCATACAGCTATTTGGAAACTCATCTGCCGTATTAAAAGAAGTGACAAAAATTCATGTATTTAACAACTTCTAGAAGCAGTACATCTTTCTAACAAGATCCGGTGTTAAAATAAGGATTTTATTACAGTTTTGCACAGATTTTATCTTGCCCTAAACAGGTTACCCAGGAATCTTTAGGATACATTTATCTTGAAAAAAACACCAAGTTTAAGCACACTGAAGCTCAGGTTATTTTTCTCCATCTGCATAAATCGCAGGATCTGCATCTTACGCATCTTGTGTTTGGTGCAGGGTGTTGCAAGCTGGGTCTTTATCAGTTCATCTGTCTTTGCTTAACATGTTTACTTGATTTTTTTCACCTCAGTTTTCAAGCAAGTTGAGAAGAGCAACACAGAAAACAAAAAAGAAGAGCAACACTGAAAACAAAAACATCCTGATAACATTTATGCTTCATTAATGATTTCCATATGAGATGCGTGAAGCTTTCAAACAAGATGCACACAGCATTTGTTATGCTATTCATAGCAAGACAAGGTCTATGTCAGAAACATCACGGTGTTATTTCTGTTTCAGAAATCTCCGGCATTAATAATTATTTTGTGATCAGCCAGTGTGGGGCAATTCTGATGATGCTTCATGAGACTCTGGAACTGCCCTCATCCTTGCCCTGTCACAGTGACCCCAATGGCAAATGTGCTGCTGTCAGGAAACCAGGCTGCTCTAGTTTTTGCAGTAAGTAAACAAATTCTCTAAAGAATTTCACTGTTTATAGCCACTGTCTCACACATATTAACAGCCCTTTAAATATGCTGTCAGAGTTCATGTAACAGCAGTGAACTTTTCCTTTTTTGTCACTCTTCCTGGGTGGGTTTGGTTACTCTGTAGTCTGCTTGCTTATCATCCCTTCCATTTGCTCTGCACTCTATTAATATATTTCCAGGTTTCTCAGCACTGCTTTGGAATTATCAAGGCATGTCATGGCTGGCAAGTGTGAATGTTTCGCCTTGCTGCTGCTGTGCCATTTTGGGAGGAGAGTTATCCAATTATGACAAGTTGTTTGCTATTAACCTTTGATTGCTGAATGTTGTTTGTTGAGATGCAAAAAGCAAGAACATAAAGGCAATTATAATTCTCTCATCCTTACTGATTTCAAACACTCTTTCCTTTCTTGCCTGTCTGTTGTGGAATGAACTCCTGTTTTCAATTCATTCTCTTACATCAATGTGCTCTTTCAAATCTGTTCTAAAAGCTCATTTATTCTCAGCATCTCATTAACCAAACAGTTGTCTCTTCTCTCCTATTATTATTTCTATTTCACCTGCCCTTTCCTAAGCCTTGTTTGTATTCCCTTTTCTTTCTTACTTCTTTCACCGTGCTTATTTCCATAACTTATTTTATTGTATTATTTAGAAGTTTAGCTTTAGTCAGGGGTGCTGAGCAAAATCCACAGTCAGAATCACTAAAGTGAAATCATATCTGCAATGTGCATGAAATAAAAGCAGACATTTGGTTCTTCATTAGCATTTACTTGAGGTTCCTATTCTGGAGTTCACTGAAACCATGGAGGTCACTCAATGCACTGTTGTTAGCTTTGGATAAGGCCAGGATGGGAAAATGAAAAGGCAAGGTTGAAGGAGGAATGGAATGGAATGGAATGGAATGGAATGGAATGGAATGGAATGGAAAAAAAGAAAATAAAATAGGTCCAAGGGAACATATTGGAGATTCACATTAACCACGTGTGTTAAAAAATCCATTTTAAAAAGTACAAAAAACCCCTAAGCTCCAAAGTTTTTCAAAATGCAAAATACATATGCAATAGAACTGTTTAGAACTAAAGCCATGGTGTGAAAAAATATTCATTAAACACAGGGGAATAACAACCAGAAAAAGAATTTTTCCATTTTGTGTAGCATTCCTGGCTTACCAGTCAGAGTAATATGCAACAAATTGAGGTGTTTGCTTCTTTTTGAAAATACAACACATTGAAAATATCAAATGCCTGTAACTTTCTGCTATAGTTTGAAATACCTATTTTTAAGTTCAACAGTGTATGATCACTTGCCTTTTGTTAATTCCTATTCTCCTAAAAGCGATAACTAGACCAAAATAGGCATTTCTTCTGAAGTTCTTTTGAAACAACAAAAGAAAAAGACATTTCAAACCACATAAAACTTAGGAATTAAATTCAGCAACGCGTAGTGATTTAAAATGGAATTTGAGATAATTTCTGTTTTCTTAAATTTCTTTTCTGGCTTTCAGGTTTTAAAAATGAACATTCAGTCCAAAAAATGAATGGTATTTCTGATATCAATCACCTATATCATATGCAAGGTACAAAACCTTTTTCAAATAAATATTGTATTTGCCATGATAGTGCAAGGGAATATTAAGGGTTTTTTTAAAAGAGGAAAGACTAAAATAATACTAAAGTTCAAATGAGTCAAGCAATTGTAACTGTTCATCTTTACCCTTGTGAAAATTTCGTATGTGCCATTGCAATGGGAAAAAAATGATACATTTGTTGCACGAGAAAAGCATTATTTTTCACTTACCTTGACATGATATTAATAAGGAGTAAGCTCAGCAAAATACACAGTGAACTGTATGACTTAGCACCAATTAAACCTTTCAGTTAAAGCAATATTAAGTATGGCACTGCAAATCTGGAACACACCAAAGTTAGAAAGGTATCTTTCCAATGGTAGTATTGGAATAGTAACTTTTATCTCTTGGTTGTACATAGAACTCTTCCATTTTGCTCATGAAAGATAAAAACCTATCATGATGACCTGTTTGGAATATTTTTATATTTTTGCCTAGGCAGTAGAAGCTCTTGTGTCTAACACAATTGGAGGTTTAATATTGTGTATGATTTTCAGCCAGTGTACCCCAAAATACACTTTATGTGGGGGTTCAGCTGTGAGAAGTGGGCTTCTATAAAATATTAAGGTACCTTGAAACAAGTGCTGATGAGAGGAAAAGAGTGAAAAGACAAAGCATTTGAAATAAGTTCAAATAAAAAGGCCAACAAATATTACTGACAGATTGCTGAGATTTTGCCTAGTAAATAAAAGGAATGTGGGCCCGGAAATCAATGAACCAAAATTGGTGTGTTGGAACCAATTTTGGTTCATTGATTTGGGCTTGTACAACCCCCAAAGGGAAAATGGTCTATTTTATCAAAAGCAGAAAGGGAATCACAGTAATCACAGCAGACGACTTGGGATTTGATTATTGAACCAACCTTTTCTTTTCTACTACAAAGAATTTCAGGATAGATTAAGAGATTCTTAATATCGTACTTTGAAATTATCTCAAAGGCCTCAAGTGGATCTTTATATATTAAAAAAGGAAAACATTACTGGGATTCTGCACTTACCCTTTTGGGTTCTTTTTGCACTTCTGTAATTCCATTTATTCAGTTCATTGATGCTGCCCTTTTCACATGAGCTAGCAAGTTGTCCAATGACAATATTTCTTCATGTCATTGAGGCAGATAAATGCTAAGATCTACCTGTACCTGAGAGAAGTCTTTTGCTCCTGACGATGATGCCCGTGACGACACATCTCCCTTGCTGCTGCCCCTTAAGTGTGAAGGACCACAGCTGCCCATTGCAGTCCTGCCTTCACTCTCTGAGGCTCTAACTCAACACTCTGGGACACCTAAAACACTTCTAAAAATGTAGATACTGAGTTGGGAGGATGCTGGTTCATTGTTGATACATTGCTGAGAGGATGACTGACTAGATCCAGCCAGACCCACAGAAGGTTGGGTTTTTCTCTTGTACAAAGAGAGTTTGTTCATTTTACAGAGGCTGATGGTGAGAATGGCTCGCATATTTGAAAACCAAATAGCAAATTTGGAATAAACAGATTAAGTGTTATTCTGTGCTCAGTCATGAGCAGCCCTCTCAACCGTCTACAATCAGAGATGAAGAAGGCAGTGATGCAGAAAAACATCAAAAATACACTGATAGCTGTCCTGGTTTCGGCTAGGGCAGAGTTAACTTCTCAGTAGCAGTTACAGGACTGTGGTTTGGATTCAGAATGAGAACGGCGTTGATAACACACTGATGTTTTGGATTTTGCTGAATTGTGTTTGTCCTAAAGCAAGGACTCTTTTTCTTGTCTCATGCTCTGCCAGTGAGGAGGTACCCAAAAAAATTGGGAGGGAGCACAGCCGTGACAGGTGACCCAAAATGGCCAAAGGGACATTCCACACCAAGGAACATCATATCCCATATATAAACCAGGAGGAGTTACCCATGAGGGGAGACAATCTGAGTTCAGGAAGGTGGGTCTGGCATTGATCAGTGGGTGGTGAGCAATCACATTGTGCATCACTTGTTTTTATCTTTTTATTTTCATTATTATTATTGTTTACCATTATTCATGTATTTTACTCTTTTTTCAATTATTAAACTAGTCTTAACTTACAAGTTTGACTTTGATTCTCCTCCCCATTCCACCACGGTGAGAGGAGAGAGAGGCAAACAGTTCTGTTGTGCTTAATGTCCAGCTGGGTTTAAAGCCACAGCAATAGTACAATAACTATCAGATATTTCAAGAAATAAACACACACAACAAATGTGTCTCTCTTTATTTGTATCAGTGTAAGTAAAATTTGCTTTCTTCAGTTATGAACTTGTTGCTAATGTGTCATTAATTTGATGATGATTCACATAGTAATTTTATTTTTATTTTTGTAGTGTAGCTCTGGTACTCTTCATTAACACCCACAATCTTTTTTTCTTATGTTACAAAAATTAAAACAAAATTAGCTCTGTTGGTCAGAGCATGGTGCTAATAACACCAAGGTTGTGGGTTCAATCCCTCTGTGAGCCTTTTGCTTAAGAGTTGGACTTGACAATTCTTGTGGGTCCCTTCCATCTCAGAGTATCCTGTGAGTCTGTGAAAACACACAACTCAATAAAATTTCCTTTAACTTAGTCACAAACATTGATCTCCTGCTTTTGGCCTCATTTTTATGTTATAGCAATGATTAAGGCACATAATGAAAATATCGCTAATTAAGAGTGTGACCCAGTTAAAATTAAAATAATATAAAAGGAGAAAGAAAAGACTGTTATTGCCTCTTCAGTCTGATGAAACAGGTTTTTTTATCATTCTGATCTAATATGAAAAAGGACTGGGTTAATGCAAAGTCTACAAGCAAGAAGAAAAGAAATTTATTTTCCATTTCCTCCTTCTCAGACGAATATTTGTGCTCTGGTTTAGACTGTAAAGAATGTTTGGAGAATATTTAACAGGGTGAAGGATCTGTGGCCTTTCAGGAGGACTAATCAGTGTTTGGGACAGGAGTGTTAACTGTTGATATTGGCCACATTATTTCACAATTGTTATGTCCATCCACGGATTAAGGGACAGGACCTTCTCAGATGTGCATAGGTCTAACTGTGTTATTCTATAATGGTCTGGGCATAACTTTACATCCTAAGAGGTTCTAATCCTCAGTGCCATGTAAGGAAAAATATGCTCACTGCCTACACTGCCTTTAGCTGGGAAAACTCAGGGAAGAAAAAGAAAAGTACTACTCTAAGTATGCTCTGTACATATAAAGCAATCAAAGTCTTCAGGTCTCTACATGGTCATACCTGAGGAGCAGGATTGCACCTGTTCTAACTAGCCTTGTTACAAAAAAACCCAAAACCAAAACCAAACCATTTGTCTGGGGACATACTATAACTAATGTGTAGATCTGGGGTGGCATCAATACATTTTTCCCGATTCCTACATTCCCTTCTGCTTGAGATGTCTCATATAGCACACACTGTACACGCTGTAGTCATCTCTAGAAAAATAAATAGCTGGTACAGAACTCATATATCTATATCTCTGAGCTGATCAAATATGTTTGATGTTAAAGCAATGCCAAGTGGATGTTTCAAGTTTTGCAAAGTTCACTTTTGAACTGGAACTCTTCAAATACTCTGAACACTTTTGTGGTGTTTTGAAAATTTAAAACTGATCTTCTATGTGATATTGCACAGCTCTTTCTGTCCTCGGGTTCTTTTTGCATATTCTATCTATTTTGATTTTAGTCTTAATGCACCAATATTCCCCTCAGGTGTGCACACACTTTAAAAAAAAATAATTTTTAAGCCTTCTGCAGTCCTGGTCAGAGCCTCAAAACAATACCAAAGAGAAATATTAAATAATATACTTTGTATTAGCTTCTGGAGGCAGCCTATATATTCAATCTGTCAAGCAGTACTTTCCTTTGTAGTGCCAACAGCAGTGTAATCACAGAAGAGACATCTCTACATATCTCAGTTTGAGTCTTTATTAACAGGGTGGAAAACCCTTCCAGCTGACAAAACTGTGGTTCTTGGTAGAAAGTTTTTTTCAAATAGTTCCACTGGGGTCAATAGGCATCAGCCAAGGATTTCTCCCTGGTTCTAAAAGGTTTTGTCTGTAGAGCTGGCACATTTAGAAATATGTGCTTGTCCATTAAGATGTCCAGGAGGTAAGGATTAGAAATCTATACTTTGCCTGCTTTTTCTGAGGAGAAACCTTAACCAAATGATGATGTATAACAGTAAGAGATGACCCAACATGAACAAGCAGAGTACTTCTGCTCTCCAGCTCATTGCAAATACAATTTCAAAACCCCTGGGTTGTTTTCACAGTGTTTATGTAGCGTGTGACAACCACCCAGATACCTCTGCCAGACAATCCCCATTCTCTAGGGGAAGATTTCCCTAAAACAGCGTTTAGCAGCGATCATCTCCCCCAAAGCCCTGTTCACCAATTCTACATATAAAGAAACTCAGCACCTTGACACACACGGTCATGCAAATCCAGCTGAGTGGTATAAGGCATGATTTCTAATGTTGTTTCTGAGTTGTCTTACACTAAAATTTGGTAACTGCATGAAGGTTCATAATCCACTATAGTCACTTGAAGCTGATGTGTTTATTTAACACTTCCATGGACTGGAAGCATTTATGCCATCAGTGATGGCATCTCGGGGCTTAGGCTCTGGAATTAGCTCACAGAAAGACATCATTAGACAGCTCATATACTTTACTAGGCACAAGTAATTCAGAGTGGGTTCTGACATACTTTTGGAGATCTGAGTAGAGATACTTTAAATAGCTACAAGCCCCATTGCTTTTTATACTTCTAATTTCAGTTGGTATTCCTATTCAGCCTGTTTCTGAATCTGTAGCCAGCTATATTGAAATAAGAGGGAATCCATGTACAGTTGATTTTTAACAGGGTGTTTTGATTATAAATTTTTTAAATGTGAGAATGTAATAAAACAAAACTCTTGTATTTATGTGCATTGTCAAAGATAAATGGATTTTTCTCCATTGTGTTAAAAAGACAGGTTCAAAATAAACACCATCCAGCCATTGGTTAATAAAAGAGACTTGTCAGGCATCAATGAAATGGGAGCAAAATGCTATTTTGTTTTCCTTTTAATAAATCTCAAGGCTGAGTGTCTGAAGCCAAGGCCTTAAAACTATATTGAGGTTCCTAAATGCAATTACTTTGATTGGCAAGATAATGATAAGTAACACCAGCAAGGCTGAGGTCAGTGAGAAGCCTCCAGGGGATTAATCATCACAGGAATACAAAGAGTTATTATAACTAGAAAGGAGAACACATGAAACATCACAATCAGATACTGCTTGTCCAGGGGATAAATATGGCAAAGGAGAAAGGGTTTTGATACAACCCCTAAGAGTGAAATACAATTGAACACAAAGAAAAATGTCAAAATCATAGCAATTTTATCCATAGCGCTTTTCAGACCTCCTGAAAATGTTTTGGGTTTCCAGTTGGATACCTGCTAATCTGAAGATATGCTCCATTTAAAAAAAAAAAAAAAAAAAAAAGAATAGAAAAATCTTGTAGAATACAGCTGCTTTTAAATGCAAGGTTAAAATCACTAATATGCACAGAATAATCTCAAAAAATGTAATTAAATTATGCAGTGCATAAAGTATTAAGAGGCTTTGAAAACTGAAGAAGCCCTCATACCCACCCCTGGTGCCCCCGTCTGAATTGCTACCAGTCCATGTACCTTCCTCTCCTTCCAGCTTCCTAAACTGACTATTTCCAGTATCTGTTTATGGTCTCATTGCTGAGCATCAAGATCAAGACAACAGATAAGAACAAAGAGACAAAAATCTGGGAAAAGAGGGAGATTGTGAGGAAAAGGGTAGTTGGAGAGAATATTTGCACTACTGGTTTTAGAAATCCAAAAAACTTCTCCCGTCCCGGAAGGAGTGTCATTTGAACGGGTCAGGTGTCCCTAAGCTGCCACTGGCTGTGCTCTCTAAGGGGACACTTCATGCACAAAGCCATGGGAGATGGAAATGGAGTTCCATCATGCAATTTTTATAGAGTATATCTATATTTTAATATGCTTACATGGTTACACATCAGTCTACAATGTTTGTTTATCCAGTCAGTTGCTTGATATGAAACTTTTCTTGTTTTAGTCAGGCTCCTGGCTTTTTTTATGGATTGGAACAGTGTGCGCAAGTAGGAAGTCCTTATTCTGCTCTTAGAGGATACTTCATCTGAACAAATAATCCGTTCTATTTGCAAGATGCATTTACCAACCAAATAGAAAATTTTATCTCAGCTCCTATTTACTGGGAGCTTGCCACTTTCCTCTTATTTTGCCTTAAAATTCTGTTTTCAGTTACAAGTGCTCTATCGAGACTTATTTTAGCTTCGTAGCTGCTTTTCACTGCTTATCAGCTAGAGTCAAAAGAGAAGGAAACTGCTCAAGTCTTTGCATTTACAACTGCACATTTGAAGAGCTCTTTTGCACCTTCACTATTATTCCTACTTCTTGTTCTATTTTAAGAAATCTTCCCTAGAAGAATATTAGATATGAGGGAGGTGATCCTTCTCCTCTACTCTGCACTAGTGAGATCACACCTGGGATTCTGTATCCAGTTCTGAATTCAACAGTACAGGAGAGACATGGACATAAACAGAGCCCAATCAAGGGTCATAAAGGTGATGAAGGGAATGAGGCATCTCTGCCCTGATAAAAGACTGAGAGAGCTGGGACTGCTTATTCTAGAAAGACTCAGGGGGGGGCGTTATTAATGTGTACAAATACTTGAAGGAAAGGTGCATGGGGGACAGAGACAGGCTCTTTTCAGAGGTCTGCAAAGACAGGACCAAGGGCAACAAGCAGAAACCGAAACACAGGAAGTTCCATGTGAACACAAGGTAACACTTTTTTTACTGTGAGAGTGACAAAGCGCTGGCACAGCCTGTCCAGAAAGATTGTGGAGTTTCCAGCACTGGAGAATACTCAAAAGCCATCTGAGCATGGTCTGGGGCAGGCTGTTTTAGATGGCATTGCTTGAGCTGAGGGGGTTGGACAAGATGGCCTTGAGTTCCCTTTCAGTCTTAGCCACTCTGTCATTCTGTGAAATTCTGCATCCCAGAGTAAAGCAAAACCAGTTGCAGCTGGTGGAGGCAGGGGCAACCAGATATGGGATCTAGGTGTGCAGGCAATTTCTCCATGACATGTTCAGCCTCACGTACCTAAAAATACTGGAGTAGTTGTAGTAGATGCAACCTGTGAAACACGCTTTTAAATAGTAAAGCAAAACCTGCAAAATATGCACTTTTCATATGGGAAAGAAAAACAATCAAGGCAAAGCCCTATGAAAAATCCATAATCTGGAACTATTCATAAAACTTGGCATTTGAAAGCAATCTATAGGTCAAAGCAGTCATTAATTAATTTTCAGCGCTCCTTTGAGCAGCAGATGAGAAAATATTAGTTAAGTTGAAGAAAATAAACCAGTTAAATATTTCATCTCCTGAAGCTATATAACATGAAATCTTATGCCCTGATATTTGTTTCTATTAATATTTCTCTTATATTTATGTTAATCACATTAATTTACTATCAGGTCTGGTTTCAGTACCCCTCTTTGTTTCTAAGCTGTATTTCAGTTATAGCTCTGGACCCACTACAGAACTTCAAGAAAAAGGCAGACTAAGGAATTTTGCTCTGAAATTGCAATAGGCAACAGTTACTTATTTTGTGTGTTCTTTCCTTTCTGCTTCCATATTATATTATTCATTAGACAATATAACAGTGTTAGATATAAGTCCCATTTAATTGGATAGTATTTCACAAGCATCAACCATTTGGTAACCTCATTAATTGTCAGATTGTAGGGATAAGGAATATTTTCTATTCTACAAACCAACAGTGCTGTTATTTAGAACCAGTCTAGTCTAGCAAGTCTCTTGCACATCCATATTAGCATTTGAGACCCTTCCAATGCTTAAGGAGTGGACAATCCATCCAATTTTTGAACAGCCTGTCAGGATATGTCAAGCTACCCTCTCTGTGATGGTATTCTTGTCCAAATCTTTTGCGTCAGATGCTGTGAAAGTACAGAGAAATAATAAAACACTGGCTTGCTATCATTCTTCTCAGGCAAGCTTTAAAGGGGGAGCTCAGGTCCAATAGGAAAATCAGACAGGCCTTCAGACTGATAGAAAATGTAGTGATGGCACAGATCAAGTGGTTGTTGCCTGAATGCATAGCAGGCACAGTTTGCATTTTTTTTATTCCTTAGTTAGAATGGCTACGGGGACGTAATGACAGCTTTCTGTTTGCACACGGACTCAAGGAATGCAAGAAGTTGTGCTCTGTCCTAGCTGTGGTGGGGGTCCCTGCAGGCACATCCTCTAGAACAGGAAGGTGGGGGTCTCTGGATCCCACCCACACACCAGCTGGCAGAGTTGGCAAGCTGGAGAGGAATCATTGTTGCCAGCCTTTACAATTTTATCTTGATCTTGATGTAGTTGGTATTTTTCCTTAATCCCCTCCACGGAGTTGAATGATTATTGGCAAATTTCCACAGTATCTAGAAAAATTTAAAAAGTCTTCATGCTTGTGGAATAAAGACTAAAGGTATGACCTAGAGATTTTTGGAAAAAAAAGAGAAAAAATATTTTGTGTTTATTGATCACAATATTTTGGGAGAGTTATCACGTTAAATGGTTGAATTTTCTGATACTAGAAAACTACAAAGGAAGAGGAAAAGGTGCATTGTCCTGGACCCAGTGGTCTCAGTGCTTTGATTATCGTGGGTTTTGAGCCTGCACTCTGTTCATTACACACAAAGCCCTTTCTTCCTACTGACTTCTAGTTTCAGCATAAAATGCAGCTCATATTTTGAGTCTCTTCCTCTAACGCAGAACTTGCAGCAATCTGTATCAGAAATAGGAGTCATCCACAGAAACATTGCAAATCCTCATTTCAGTGAACTGTAGCTAAAAATGTGGATTGACTTTAGTCAAATCTTTTGCATTTGTGTCTGGCACCAGTTTGAGAAGTCATCTTAATCTGCTGCTCTTCTCATGCACAGAGTGATTGTGGTGAACTGATTTAGAAGGGAATTGCTAGAAAGAATTTAACTTTGCTAACACAGAGAGAGGGACAAGGGTTTAACATTAATAACTGGAGATGCATGCGTTGGGATGTGGAATTGGGGAAAATGCTTCAATTTTATTAGAAATAAAGTCAGCAAAAACTGAGCACAGGAGTTTATGTGTAATGCTCTAGACACAGAAAATCAGCACTGAATTGTGCAAGAGCATAGCTCCAACAAGAGCTTAATTTTAAGTCAATCCCCTGGTTAGAGATGTGATTGTTGCTTGAGCAATTAGCCTTGCAGTAGTACTAAGATGAGCTGAGAAGGATTTACTGACTGAGGCCAAGCCTTATCAGAGAAGCCTTTTCGGGTGTAGATTAATGTGGAAATGACTTTTGCATGCCTCAGTAAACTAGTGCATTAGTAGTAAAGGCTTTGCTAAAATGCATTACAAAGGCCATTTTGCCCTGTGCTAGACAGAACACTTTGCCCTTTCTGCAGCAGATGTTGTTGCAGATTGCCCCTGCTGACTGCACTGGGATTTAAAAAGTTGAGGATTTAATAAAAATCTGCCTCTCAAAAAAGTATTTCAGTTTTTAATAGGTAAAAGAAATGGACTCTTGAAAAAATCAGTACCTGGTGATTGATAATATAATCTAAAGAAATACTACCTGAAAGAGGAATGCACAGAAGTTAAACAGAGAAGATTTATCAAAATGGAAGACTCGACTTTAACAGACAGAAAGTTGTGACCAAGAGGAGATAAAACAATGACAGGCTAACAAATGGGAAAAGGAAGGGGTAGATCAGTCATTAAACAGGGATGGTTAGACACCGCACAGTGATATGATAAAGAGTAGGGCATAATACATTTGGGTAGGATTTTGGTGATTTCAGAAAACACAAGATGTGCTCATATTCCTACCTAATTTTTGACCAAGTAAAAAGATTGTGAAAGAGTTTTGGAAATCTTAAAACAAGTAATTTTAGAAGTTCTGAAGTTCTAAAACACTTCAAAATGAAAAGAAATGTGATTTTTGTACCTTTGTATAGAGTAACCAGCGCACCCACCATGGTTCTTCAGGAAAATGCCCACTTAATGTGTCAAATTCAGAAAAGAGATTTAAATTGCAGGTGAAATTCTGAGGTGGGCAGCATGGCCTAAGCTATTACCTGTTTCTGAGTAATGCTTTCTGGCACCTACTTGCTTATTCAGTTTTGAATACCGACATGTACATTAAACAATCGCTCAGCCTACATGAGTGATAGAAAATATCAGTTTGACCTGGAGGTGAAGCATCATGGGGAGGTATACCCTTGATGAACTTGTGTGACCATGGGCTGTCACACTTTCAGTCACGTATTTGCACAGGTTTCAGCAAAGAGAGAGGGAGCTCAAGGAGGACAAATCCTCAGAGGTTTCACTGAGAATCCTGTGACACATTGATGAGGGGGCTCTTAAATTAAAGTGGCTGCTAGAGCCTGGGTAAAAGGTATCATATATTTTTGTCTTGCTCCTAGACTGAATCATAGGTGGACTGGGGTGCATTTACATGGTACCCCTTACTATCTGTGCCCAGACTGCTCTGCATGGACTCTGGTAGAGTACTGGGACATAAATTTAACAGGAAATCCTTTTGTCTGTTCTACCACTGCAGATAACACCATCTGTCTATCTCCAGTTCTAATGAAAAACCAGGGGACAAAAAAAATTTAAAAATCAAGTGCTGACTTGTGCAAGGAAAAATGAAAAGGCAAATTACAAAGTCATTAACTCTATATGACAAATTCTTGTCTGATAGCTTCAAAAAATCACCAGAAGTGAGGTGCCATGCAGGTGTTTGCTCAGCCAAGGAAAAGAAATGCCTTGAGTCACATTTCAGTGACCTCAGCTTGATTTCGGCTTGAATGGAAAAGCAGTGTTAGAAATTTAACATTTTTTTTTTCCAGAGATATAATTGGTGCTATTACTAAGAGTACTGATAGGGCTTGCAAGTTTAAGAATGAGGAGAGTTTTCCATAAAAGTAAAGAATATGTGCAGAAAATACCTCAATACAAGAACAGAATATAAAACATATAAATCAACTCCTTCCCATACTTCCGCATGAAAGAAGCTGGATAAACTGAACCTGATTTGCTATTATAAGGGAAAAATTTTGTTTCTTGGAAATGTGACAGCAAAATACAGTGCCTAAATGCACAAGAGTCCCAGCATTACCCCAGGTATCCCAGCTAATAGACTGCATCACGATTTGATAACATTATCAGTTAATAAAATTGCCTGCTTCATACCCAGCTAACAGAGAGTGGGAACTGTGTGAGACTGTCCCACGGAGTCCAGAGCTGTCAGGACAGATCAGAAAAGACATTCAGTATAAAAGACCAGCAAGCAGGATCTTTCTGTGTTGTATTCTCCAGGACACACCCAGCCTCCTGATCATCTCCCTTGAAGCACGTTTCCTCTTCCTGTAGACTACAGATCCATGATCTAGGAAGCTGATATCTACAGCAACCACGTACAGCTACATGAATCATTGTCTTCTCTCTCTCTCTCTCTCTGCAGTTATTTAGAAGAAAGAGAGGTCAGAAAAAACCTGTAAAAATCAGTCTTATCGAATATTCATAGACCACTGAGATAGGCGACATTCATCTAAAACCGGAGTTTCGCAGGCATTTTCAGCTCAAGGCAACACTGTCAACAGAGGAAACGGCACAAGGAGATCCTTTTCACAATGACAGAACTACTTGGCTCAGGCACGTCTGTCAGATGAAGAAAAAAGACAAGGAGGAAAAACAACATGTCTGAAGATGTAGTTACATTTCCCAGCAGGGTCCATAGCTCATTCACACTTGCTAAATCACACCCTGTACCTCCTTTCCCTGACTCATTCCTGTAACTCTGGGTCCTGTTGGGAAACCCTGCAGAAGCAGAATAATTTCCTGGTTCAAAGCAGTAAAAAGTTTCTGCTTCCCCTGGACAGGGATTCTGACCCTGCTTCTTCCCCTCTAGATTCACTCAGGATTTCTGATATGTAGTCCTGTTAAACAAGATTTCATTTAGTCCCCTCATTTGTCTGTAAATCTGGTGCATGCATTTCTTCTCTGTACAAAGCAAATTAAAAGCATCTGACTAGCTAAATTTGGTTACTGAACAGCAGTTAACTTTTTCCTTCTAATCAATGGGAATAGCAAAATTAATTAGAGAGGCCAAAGAATAATTTCAAAGGGACCATTTCTCTGCTTAGCAAAACTAATACTATGGATGAGTAAATATTTTTAATATCAAAATTACTTTTCAAGTACTTCTTTTTTTCATTACTTTTATCCTAATACTTAATATTCTATACCAAAGAAAATGTAAATTATTTCTTTGTGTGGTGTTTTTGGTTTTTGGGGTTTTTTTTACATAAGGAAAACCAGTGACTTTAATTCTGATTTTAGTGGATAGGTCATTTGATTGAAGACAGTGTATTTGTCCTCTTTTACACTTTCAGACCCAATAGCCATGGGCCTTTGACCCCTTTAGGTTTTCAAATCTGTCAGGAAAAAATTTTAAAGCACTGAGAGCTTACTGATTAAGGAGTTAGAACTTTGGTTGGGTTGTTGTTTTGGTGGTTTTTTGTTTGTTTGGTTGGTTGGTTGGTTGGTTGGTTGGTTAGGGTTTTTTTGTTGTTGATTTGGTTTGGTTTTCATGCAGCATTGTAGCATTTGCCATTTGAAATAGATGCATATCTTCTAGGTCACTCAAAAAAGTTTAAGGAAATTTTCATAGTTCTTTGCTATTTTTGTTGTTCTGTAAAGATTTACAGGGCAGTTTCTGGTTGGTTGGGAGTTCATAATGGTAGTGTGGTATTCCTGCTTCTTTTTAGCTGTTCTAAGAGCTGGAAAAAGCTTCTGGAATGAAAGAGGAAAAGTCAGGTGCTTCCTTTGTCTGTGACAAAGAGAAAAATGACGGGATCAGAAAATTTTTAAGGAACACAAACTGTTTGTGGGGAGAGGATAAAAAAAAATTGCAGTGTTAATATCTGGAAACAAAAAGGTGAATAAAAGTGCTTATGTGGGAAGAGATTTGTCCATTTTTGCCCATATGCTTAAATTTGAGAATGCCCATCAACTCAGGAAATTCAGTAAAATTATTCAAATTTTTAAAATCTCTCATTAAATTACAGTTTTGATATCATTTTTGTCCTATTGGTGGGATATACTTACATATAATTTATGGTATTATGAATAAAGCTTAATGGGAGAGGTACTATAAAGGTGAGTTAATGGATTTCTTTCCCACAGGATTAGAAATCCCACTGTGTATCTGTTAACGCCCTCTCCAAACTGAATACCCTCTCATTACCAGTAGATTATAACTGCTCATGGTGCACCTGGCTAACTAATATTTTCCAGCTTAATTCTAAAGAGAGAGTCCTCCTCCTTCAAATTTCTCATCAGTTGGTTAATCATTAGTCGCTTGTACTAGAATTCTAATTTCACAGAGAGCAGCTCCATCCATCTCAAGTGGACTAAATCCCTCTCTACATGAGCTTGCCTGCATGGTGCATCTCTCAGACAGCTCTTCAAGACTTAAAGACTCAGTAAATTTAGCTGTTTTGTTCCTGAAATCTAGTGATTTCCCCAAGCTTCCCTTACCTAGCTCAATTAGAATATTTTTTTTTTAAGATTTAGCATGGACACTGCTGTTCACTAAAAAAAAAGCAACCACCATCAAATATTAATATTTCAATTAATGAAGCGGTATTTCAAGCTTGTGTGCAGCTCTGATCAAAATACTAGTTTCAGTTGCAAAGGAAAATCTTTACGCTCAGTTCAAAATTGGCCAAAAAATTGGCACAGAGATTGTACTCTGAATTGAAAAAACTTAAAATTTAAAACTAAATGTTTAGTCTGTACTTTGTCGCTGGATGTCCACACTGCAGAACACTCTACCTTTTTTAATGTGTTCAAGAAAATATATTTGTTTACCATGTCTGTATTTTAATTAAAGTCCTGTTTCCTGGCTTACATTTTTAAACTATCTTTTTCCAAAATCAGTTCCATCAGAGAAAACCTGTTGTGAATCAAATCCAGAACCACATACACACAACTCCAAATATAGTGTCCAACTGTTTAACTTTGCATAGCTTTTGAGTGCATGTTGGTTCAGTATTGCTCACAGGCTGTAAATGGGGAATGATCTATGGAAAACTGTTTGTCTTCATATCAAAATGATAGTACCATAAACCTCAACCCACTTGTTTCTGATGCTCATATTAATTTTCCCATTAAACCTTATCTTTCAGTGCTCAGGGTCGTCTTCATTTTTCTCCTGTTCTTGCGCTCTGCTTAAGTGAAAACTCACCAACCATAAAACAAGGACTGAGATATGGAACCCAGGGCAAATATAGTATAAAATTGCCATCAAAATCATGTCCTAAGGCACATCATCAGTGATTTAGGGACCATTTGCTTGTTAGATTTCAAGAATAAATGTTTGCTTCTTCATTAAACCTCTCAGTTTCCTACATGTGCATCTCCAAAGTGACAATACCACACTGTCCCTAAACATCCCTGTATATGATGCAGCATTTCTGTCAAAAAATTTAATGACACTGGAAAATTGCAGTGAGCAATTCCACACTAAAGGTGTTCCAAATATACTCTTGCTGAGTGATACTTGTATGTCAGGAAAAAGTATTTATGCATAACAAAATACTTTACCTATGTCTCTATTTTTACTTTTCTTATGATCCTTGCTCTTTCAAGAAAAATAAATAAATAAATACGTGATACACTGAAAATACTACAACAGTATTTTTGATCAATCCTTCTGTTCTCCATAGAACTGTCAATTAGTTTGGGTAAAATTTCTTCATTATTTTAATCAGATGTATTAGCATTCAAACAAATTTTAGGTTTTAATCAATTTATTGAATGCATGGATTAAATAAAAAATTAATTCAGCATCTTGATGGAAGGAATTTAAATTAATTTTGGTATTTGATCAGATTTTATTTTTCTGTCAAATCCTACTTTATGCGTCCATGTTGAGGTAGAATTTAATGATTAATAAGGCATACAACCATATAAATCAAGCATGAAAACATCAATCACATTAGAAATCACACTAGACTATATTATTTTGCTTAAAAATATATGATTGCATTGTTTTGACCATATTCTTTTTACAGGCATTTTACTTCGTTAGTTGTCAAGAAAAGCAGGTCACCTGAAGTTCTTAACATTTCTCATACACGTCCTGATTCTCCATAGTGTTACCTGAAGTTTTTCAATCAGAAAAGTTGAGAAGTCAAAGCATCTGTGAACTTTCATGAGAGCCAAAAGGTCTCATAAATAAATTTGTAAATATAAGAAAAGAACATAATGCCAGTATAGTGGATATGCTGTAACATAGAAGAATACTTCAACATTTTATCACAAATCAATGTTGAAATTTAGAGATATTTTAGAAAACATGTATGAAATGTTTTCTTGCAAAAAATGTTCAATAATAATCAACAAAGATAGCCTTTGAATTTCAAACCAATCATCCTGAAAATTCACAAAACTTGTAAGAATTTCAAAAAGAACTCCTCAGACTGATTTATGCATATTTCAGTGTTATAGAAATATAGAAAAAAGTGCTACAAGTTGCATTGATATATAAGGTTAATCAGTACAGGTGGTGAAGTCCATGACTTCATCAAAATAAAGAAAACATAATTTTCTAATAATCAAAATTGCAAGATATGAAAGCTTATAAACCTCCACTAACATACTGCACCTGAAAAACTCCTAAAATTTTCCCGATTCACAAAAAAAATTTTGATCATTTGCACTGCAAAAATATCCTTTTAGGCTACTTGAAATTGTCATGGAAATGTTGCTTGGTCAGTGCTTTTCCATTTCTACCATTTCTTTACCCCTATTTTCTCCTCTAAAAAATTCAAATATTCATGTAAATAGCAAAAAACACAACACTTTAATAACTTTAAAACTTATTAAGGGCTTCTTGCAAAAATACTAACCCAAATCTGTTGTAGAAATACAAGAATATGGGACAGGGCACATCCGTATCCCCTGTTTAGTATCCTCCCTAGAGAATACACTTAACTTTTCCAAAACTATATTATCATTCATTATTTAGATCTATACACTCTTGTTACCAATTAGATAAGAAAGTTTTTATGACATTTTGCTAAACTCTTGGCCTCAAAGGCATGCTGTGGCAGAAAATTCCAAAGCCTAAAATCTCACACTGTGAAAAAGAGCATTTCTTTTCATCCTGACTTCCCTTTTTTCAGTCTTACTAAGTGATTCCTTGTTCCTTTGTTGAAAAGAGAACTGGAGTTACTCTCTTATCATCTCTTCACCAATTATCGTTTTATACGCTTTTGTCATGAACCTTCTTACTCCTTACCTTTCTGAGGCAAGTAATCCAAATCCATTAAGCCATTCTTTCAAATGGGAACTTTCCAAGGCTGGTAATTATAGTTATTGCCAGTCACTGATGTTTTTTCCTTTTTTTTTTCTTTTTTGGTGGTTGTTGTTTTTTATTTATTTATTTTTTAATAGAATGAAGGATCCTCTATAGTATCTCAACCAAAAGCAAACTTATACAGCATGTTTCCTGTGGAAAACTATAGATATTTCTGGTGTGTTTACTCATCCAAAATATTTTACTACGCAGAGATTTCCATTTAAATACTATAGCTTGAAAAAATACCATCATTTAGAACCCAGAAATTTTCACACGTTCATATTTTTCTTGAGTGTGAAGTACTTTCAGTTTATCAGTGGTGAGTGTCATGTGCTATTAAGTTATATTTTCAGGCCACTCTGAAGTTCCTCACACTCCTTCTTTGAGTAAACTGTCATGGGTCATACTTGGTTCATTCAGCAATATATTGTGAATTTGGTAGAACTTAGGTATTCCACTCTTCCCTTTAGCATATTTTGACAGTTTCTTTGACTCCTGGTAAGATATGTTACTGGGGAATAGGTCAGAAAGCAGCTGGATGCAATTTTTCTCCAATTTATTTGAAGGTGTGAACTGAAGCAGTTAAGAGGTAGCAGGGAATTTTTTAAATAGACTTTATGTTATATAAAATAGTTACTAAACACAGCCTTATGTAGATTTTTTGCCATCAATGGCACAATGGCTTAAGGTAAAAATTAGTCATCAGTGGTTTATCCTGCCCTGGACCTGCCTCTTCAAAATTTCAGTTTTGCAGAGAAATTTCTCTTAACAAGTGTCGCAGGGAGAGATTCTATGGGTTGATGTCTCTGCTGTTAGAAGGACTGCTGAAAAGAAGGAAAACAAGAGGTGTTTACTTGCCAAACACATGCAATGGTAGTCTGGTAGCTTAATTATTTCATTTGTACAGGTGTGAGTAACTGTGCCAACTCTGCCTCCTCCAAAATGTGGATTTTCTTTCTCCTTCAGGGACGTGTACACCCCAGAGAGGGACTCAGGAGCTGCCCTGTCCTGCCCTGGCATCCCTGGATGCTCCCAGGCCCTGCACCCCCCAGATGCCGTTTCACAAACACAAACTCCAGAAACTCAGCACTGAGCCCAAACACCTAAATTTCATTCCATTAGGGATGTCTGTTTTGTTTTTTCTTTTCTTTTTTTTTATTTAAAGGGGAGGCAACTGCTGGCCCAGTGTCACACTGTGTGCAGCAGCTCACAGCCTCAGGCAGCTGAAACGCTGACACTTTGACAGACAACCTGGGAAATAAATGTTGATCTGGGCAAGTGAGGGGGAGAGCTGTGAGCTGAGGCTGACATCCCACACGTAAAGCTTCCCCGCGTGGGAATAGCACCCGAAACAGCCAGTGCTACCCTCTGGATGGCTATTGGTGACTCTGACCCACAGGATGGGTCCTGCAGGCTCTTCAAATATTGTGAATTAGAGCAGCAGTGTTGTCTCTCTCCCTGTGGTCGATTTTCTAATACTTCACTACAGAGATACTTGCAGCGCTGGTGATTTCAGTCAAAGATTTCCAATACCAGCTGAACAGGATCACAGTTTAGAGGGTTTTTCTTTGTAGGCAGAATTGACAGGATAAAATGGGGAAAAAAATATGACTTACATGAATCTTCTCTGCAAGCTTCTATTTGAATATGGAAAAGAAATATTTTCAGTCCTCTGATATCACCAGAGGAAGGTGTAAGCACTTAAATTATAAACACAAAAACCTAGCTCAGGAAACCTGCAACTTTGAGTGGTAGTTAGCTGAGAGATTTTTAAATGTATTTTTCACTCCTATTGCCACTAATTCTTTTGAAACAAAATCAATCCTTCTACAAGCTAGCTCCTCTCAGTGTTTTTCTTGGGCAGTGGGACTTTGCCTCATAGGAGAGAGACGCCAGAGCAGCTTTGTGTACTTTTTTTAAGGGCTTCAAGGCAGTGATGGTTGCCTGAGTTGTAAATCAGAGAAATCCAAGGGGACTTACAATTTGCAATGGCCTTCTAGGAGCTCAAAACTGCCCAGGATCTCCCACAGGGCTGCAGTCAAGCCATTTCTCTCACTTCTGACATGCTCAGGAGATGCATATTAACTTCACATAGCCTGCCCACCGAAATAGCTGTCCTTGGATCACACATGCAGCTTTCAGGATTTTGGCTGTAGCACTTTTATTTAAAAAAAGATACAGTTGTATTAATAATCCTTTGTCAAATCCTTTCAGCTGAAATCTGGGTAGAATAGTCAACACTCCTGTAGAGAAACTGTATCATACTTTCTGTGTGTTTGTGAAAGTGAATCACTGTCTGACAGGTTCACAGGAGGATTACCTCTGGAAGAAGGTGGGAATGCAGAAATGGCATCCTCCACATCCTGATTCTCAGATTTATTATAACTTATCTCAGATCAGCTGAAGCCCAGGCCACATGAACCCCAAGCAATTTCCTCCCTAAGCTTCAGTTCCAAACCTTGTTTGCCTCCTCTGAGGTGACATTTACTCGACAAGAGCTTGCTCAGTGTCGGGGCTCTCGGGAAACTATTGGGGTTTGCTGGTCCTGACCAGCCTCACCTGGGACCCCCCTCACCCCCATGTGCCCAGGGGCTCTATTTAAGCACTGCTGGCATGCTGGCTCCTTCTCTGGGTGATGCTGCTGTGGTAGTTGCATTCAGTCCTGTTCTCTGCCCAGCCTGAGTTCCTGCAGCTTTCCTGGAGCTGCTGACTTTGGCTCTCACCTTGCTTTATGATCCCTGGGCCTGTTCTCACTAACCTTGCTTGGGTACTCTGGGTCTGTAGAGGTGGTGGTGGAAGGGTCACCCTGACTTTTCTGGCTCGTGCTCCTCCTGGAGCATCCTGTCTTACTGCTGCACAGCTCCCAGGACATGGACAATAACCCAATTCCACTGCAATGCTTTGACAAAAAAATGCTTAGGGCAAATGCCTAATTATTGCTCACAGCATTGCTCTAACAATCTCAGGAAGTTACCTGTTCCCACTAAAACCAGGTTTGTTGCAAGAGTCCAGAGGGATGTGGGGAGATGAGTGTGGTGCCACTGCATGGCAGTGGTCTGGGAAGGAAAAGATGGAAGAGTCAAAAAACAAGTTTTATGCCATAAAAACAGTTGGTTTAGGGGTAGCTTTTTTTGGCTGCTGTCTGCTGTCATATTTCGTTCCCAAAAAGTCAGTGCTCGCTAAGGTTTCTCACTGCAGCTCTGGAAGGAAGTTTAAATCAGCAGCCTATCAACTCTTGGTGTAGTGCTTATCGGTGTGTGTATTTTGCAGAAACACAGTAAGAATTCTGTGTTGAAATGGTGATCTGTGACATAGCTGTGGGTCAGCTGCTGTGTAATTCCACACTGATGAAAGAAATGGTGAGCAACACTAGTAAATCTATTTCCTAGAAAGAGTAACAGAGAAGAAACTTCTGACTTTTAAGTATTTGCTTCTAAGGGTTTGAAACAGGTCATGCAGGAAAACACCAGATAGTAATTTCTCAACAGAGTGGTTTTTTCACAAGCAAATTCTTCCTGAATAGAGTAAAAATATTTCAGTCTGTCAGCAAGAGATAAAACAGCTTGAATATTAAATAATTTTTAAAAATCTTCTCTGCTCTGTCGTAATGTAATAATGGCATATGATAAAATAAGATTACAAAAAGACTTTTGACCTTTTTTGATTTAGTCTGATACTCTTAAACAATTAATTATGAGGGAAACAGCATATGGGAGGAAAGAATTAAAGCTGTTAAATACATATATTTTGATGTTTGCTATTGTCTATGCATAGAATTTGGAGACAGCAAAACCTTACTGGGTACTCTTTAATATTTGCTTTCTAAGCAGGCTTGAAAATATGCTGATTTATGACCACCTGTGTCAATTTGTAGACATGTTCTACAATTTTTGAAAAATGTTAATAATGAATGCCTATCATATTACTCTTCCACGTAAGTCAAGAGTTTTTAAAGTTATTGGGAAGATTGTAAAACCTCCCATGCAAAAGAGAGCTAAAAGCAGAACATCCTGTTTTGTTTGTAGATTTTTTCTGAGGGTAATCAGAAGAAATGGTACAGGAAATTTTTGTTCCCAGATAGCAGGTTCTCTGTAAAGCTGGCTAGTCTGAAGTACCTTAAGTGGTATTTCAATGATTAATGAAAGATTGCTCAACATCACAGTCTTGTGCCTAGTACTCTGAATATCTTGAAGTCTAAATATCAGGTTTATCACACATTTTGGAGCTACCTCATTCTCCTTGTATAAATCCTGGCCCATTGAGAAAGAAGTTAATTGTGTTTCTGACTGTCACAATATTGTTTCTTTTCAGGATACAATTTTATAATGATACTTTGTGTAATTATCACTCTTCTGGGTTTGTCTGTAAGTTGAAAATTGTTGGTGTCTACAATGGATTTGTGTCCATTTACATACATTGTCTCCAAAAAGGATCTCTTGCTGTGGCCTTTTACCTATGTGGATAAAAACTATATGATCAAACTTACAGTGTTTGCTATGCATTACAATCTAATGGGCTCAGACACAGCAGATATGGTTCCTATTTCTGTTTTCATTCTGGTGTGACTTAGTCCAAATCTCCCCAATTTCTATTTCATATTTAGAAGTGTAAATAAGGATGCTAGCCTCTACACCGATGTTTTGAATAAAAGAAAAAATCTGGGAAATGCTTTGTCGAGATCAGGAGCAGATGTTTGGAGTGGTTTTTGCTGCTGGACAATCTGCAGTAAGCGTTGGCTGACCAAAACAAGTCATCTTAGTTGTCATTCAGGATGTTAAGCTTCAGCTTGGAAGCTTCTAAAGTGGAATGGAGCAATAGTTTATCTCATGGGCATTAGGCACAAGAGTTTAAATCTATAGCAAGTTACTGAATTTCCAGTATAAATTGTTTTTCCTATCTAACATTCCTTAGGAATGCCACTTTAAGTCTGCTTAATTCTGAAACATCTTTCTATTTGATTATTTAACCCAGGGATTTTCCTACTGAAATGTGTCCATCATTTTCAGTAACTGGACTAGACTGTCATGTACATGAAACTGAGTTCTCCAACCCCTTCCTGAAAGGAATTTCTCCCAAGTCAATATTCTCTGTATCATTATTCATGTTTTTTCCTATGAGTATTTTTGTCTAATGAAATAAGAAATATTTCCCCAGTGTGAGACAGATGAGGAATTATTTTAAATGCATAGGAAGACCCTCTCTTTTACAGAAAGATCACCAGAGGATTAGAGTTGAGAAGAAGCATATGGTGTTTGTTTCAGTACTCGGTGTTTTGAGCAAGTCGATTATCCTAGCAAAAGCAAATATCCAAGTATGTGGAATCATCCAGAAATAGATCTTTAAAGAGGAAAAGAAAAATCTTCAGGCTACTTCTGGAAAGGTATTTTTTGCAAGAGCAGTTGCCCTAGTGATTCATGTCAGCTAATAATAGCTGGGATTCCTTCCACAAGGGGGAGATGTGTGGCACGGTATGTTTATTCAGGATTTCTTCCTGTGGTTTAATACATTCATTACTACATTTAAGTCTGAATATTGATCTGCTAACTTTTTATGGGTTTATTTTTACTGTCACTGAAACTTTCAGCATTGAAACTATTTTTTTATTATTCCAGAAGCTTATGAAGATGTTTGCGTCTGTTAAGATAAAAAGAGCCAAGACTGTCAGGAGCTGTATGATTTGGTGACTGTGGGTCCTTTGTGTTATGTAATCCTTATTTGTCAATAATTGGTGCCAGTGACACAAAGCTCACCTGAAATTTCAAAGCAGAGTGCTTGGTTCTCTTGGTTCTTTAGCTTGGTGAAAGATCACATATTTCTTTATGACACATTGACTAGCTGCCTTAGCAAAATTTCATCCTGAGTCATAAAAGCTTGCCAAAATCTCAACTAATATGAATAATTTACATTGATAGACAGTCTTACAAAATCTTAATATTAGCCATTTCTTTGTTCTGTCTCCACTGAATTCAACAATGCATCTACTATTCCAGTCAAAAATTAGTTAGTGATATGCCTGCACTTTTTTTCAGAAAATTATAGTACATTTTCCTTCAGAAATGTTTCATTGACTCATGCATATATGTGTGTGTGCATACATTCACGCTAGTCTTGGAAATATGTATGTAGGTTTTTTTAATTGCAGCAACTGAGTGAGTCTGTAACAAATTCCTGTGCTTGTCAACAAACATAGCAATGTATTTAAAGTATTCATCAGTGATGTTTCCAGTTATAAACTATTAAATGGAAAGTTAATAAATGTTGTATGGGAAAACATGTCATTAAACGTCTGACTAGGATCTGAAGCATGTCTCTACATGAATTGAAGGGCCCAAGATCCAATCACAAGTTCTTGAACATAGAAAGAAAATGTCCATTAAGATCAGATGCTGTTCTGACTTTGGAAGGCCTCATAGAACACTTAATGTTGGTATCATGGAATAAGTTGCCCAGAGAATCTGTGGATGCCCTGTCCCTGGAAGTGTTCAAGACCAGGTTGGATGGGGCTCTGAACAGCTTGGTCTAGTGGAAGATGTCCCTGCCCATGGCAGGGAGGTTGGAATGACATGATCTTTAAAATCCCTTCCAATCCAAAGCACTCTGGTTGTATGATTAATTTAAAAAAAAATCATTATTGTCTGTAAATATCAATATTAATAAACATCCCCTTTGCAAGGGAAGGTAAAATATCTTCAGCTGTAATTTTCTCTGGTCATCTGTGTTTATCTTGCCCAGACTTTGGATATCATTCACAAAAGTGAACCTATGGATCTAACCAAGAGATGGTATTTTTTTATTACCGGCAGGTATGTTTCTGCTATATGCATCATATTTTTTGCTTCTTTGCAAAGCACAGTGGTCATGAGATAATTTTATATATATTATTTAGCTGATTTGCTGGAAGAAAGGGGTTTTCAGTAAAGTTTAAATTAACCCTAGTTTTATTTCCTTGAGGGCAGTATTTTTTGGCCTGTGTCTGTGGAATATTATCAATGTATTTTAATATTGCTGCTGATATTGGAAATGAGAGATTTAATTTGGTTTTGAAATACTTGTCCATTTCCCATCCCATCTTTAGAAACGCAATGAAAGAACATGGTCTGTTTATCTGTGAATTCTTTCTGTACTGTAGAAAAGTTTGTCTCTGAAGTTACTATGAAAAATGACTGGTGTGATACATGATTATAGTTTTAATTAAAAGTTTGTGCTGCTTACTAGAGAATTAATAAAATTTCAAGATGAAATGAAGATATAAGCTCTCTCTGTTTAAAATCTAAACAAAATGAGGAATACGTGGGCCCAAGCACTTTCTGTCACAATTGTATTGAGTCTCCTACTGAAAACCATCTGCTGCTGATCCCATTCGTGCAATAGGCTGCGGAAAGCAGCACATAGATTTTGGGATTGATATGTTTGCCTTAGTGAGCTGCCTCAGTTAATGATGAGCTGGAGGCTGTACAAAGGGCCTCTGCTACCATCCTACAGGTGGATATGGGGTGGTTTCCCCACCCTGGTGTCCTTTCAGAATTATTGCAAATGGACAGGGATGGCGATGGTGACAAATGAAAAGTCTGAGCAGCAGACAGAAGAATATGCTCTTATGAAAACAGAACAATTGCACTACAAAAGGTTCTGTAGAAATAAGGTGTGGAATTCCATGGTCACATTTGCCATGAGGAAGTTGATGAGAGAAAAATAGTTTTGCAAATAAAGGAGCTGCTTCATTTTTTGGAGGAATGGTTTGGCAATTTCTCTCTAATTAAGGGCCCTATAAATGAGCCCAAGTCCTGTAATGAAGGTAATTTTTCTTATGTATGCTGAAGGATTGTCCAGGTAATGGAAGGATTGTCCAGATTATATATTTGCAATGCACCTAACTCTTTGTTAGTGTACAAAGACTATGCATGTGTAGTAATCTGTGGTTCTAATCATATCACTGCAGTGCTACACTGCATTCATACCAGTATTGTAGATCATCTAATTTTCTATCTTTCTTCTATTTACTTAAGATCACAGAAAACTGATTTTTTCTCCATTTTAATTAAGCAAGTACCATCACCAAATGTGATAGAATATCTCATGTGATTTTTCTTTTCTACAGTTATATTGTTCCTTTTCTTTCCCTGCCAAATTTTGTGAGTTTTTGTTTGCACTGTTTCATCCGTAGTAATCTGAATGACAAATTGCACTGCTAATTTAAAGTCTTAACCCTATTTCATGAATCTGCCAAGTATATCTATCCTTTTCCTGTTGACAGCTTATTTTAAGGAGCACTTGAGTAATTTACCTCTGTGAATAATTGCTAATCAAAATTTTCACAGGTTTCAGAGACTGATGAAAAAGTTTGGATTATTTTTCTTTGTGTTTTTCCTATCTCCAAATAACAGCAGATACTGACAGATGTTTCAATTCACTGATATAAAATAAGTTTTAATAATTGTTTCAAAGATTCATGCATATATATTGGCAGATATTTACTCACTGATTCTTAGGCTTCAGATTAATGATACTTTCTTTTGAATCTTATATGAAGCACAAGTAGTGTAGTAAAAGTCAATCTAGAAACTTGTATTAAAATAACATAATATGAACATATGGTTTGGGATTTCACTGTCATAATCCCAGAAGTGGAACATTAAACTGAAATATTTTCTGCTCAGAAATTCCCAAACTCCAGTTTACTATTTACAGCTGTAACCCAAAATGGAGGTTACTCACTTCACAGAAAACTATTTCATACAGCCAGATTTATGGAAAAAGCAGACTTCTACCTTTTATGATCCACAGTTCAGCTTCCACTTTATAATCAGGATTAATTTAACTATAGTGAGGTTACATTTATAAACAAATGGTGTTTTATAATCTGTTCATAATGATTAAAGTGGGCACTGGGAAAAAGTCTTAGTATTATACCCCAGTGGTAAAAGAATCAGTCTGGGCAGAAGAAGTTCTCAGTTTTATTTTGGAGGATTGACTGCACGAGCTGTGTTCACTGGAAATAATGCTCTCTTTTGAATGAAGAGAAAAATTAATGTACAATGCATTACTCCACAAGCAGAAGCCTCAGTCACAACCCTAAATATCTTTTGTTGCATCTTGGTGTTTTTTGCACTTTTCCCATGCACTTTTCTTCCATTAGAAAATTCTGTGGTGAAGGTGAATGTTACCAATTAGGTAAAAAAAAATCTTCTCAACCTCTTTATGTGGGAAACTTGACAATAATTTGAAGTTAAGGTAAAAGTCAAACATTAATTTCCAGGGTTTATCTTTAATGAGGCTAATAAATAGAGGCTTTTATAAAACTTTTAAAAACTTTTGTAATCTAAAGATATCTTATTCTGCAAATTTTTTGGTTATGAAGTATTACAGCAGAAATAAAATTGAAGTACAGTAATATAATGATATGTGGCAAATATGACGGGAAATAAAACCAGGAATACGAGATTTTATGCAAAACTCTCAGACCTTGGTGTAGGACTCAAAGAAATATTATTCAAAATGGTGTCATGCCGTATACAGCACTAAATTCCAAAATTTGTCATCTGAAGAGAAGTTTCTTTGCATGTATCCTGCCTTCCATTCAGGGCATGAATGTATAAAAGAACAGGAGTGTGTCAGAGGCTCAGTCAGAGGAAGGACAGTGGCAATATCTGAGTACAGCAATGCAAATTCATTTTTCAGGCTAGAAACAAGCCAGGAAGAGATGGACTGTTGAATTATCCCAAGCCAACATTTCACAGCACACCACACACCTGGGGGACCAGACAAATGCTTTGGACAATAATTCATCTTGTGGCAGTTCTTGTCTGACAATGCACCATTAGAAAAAGCATAAATCATGTGCAGAGGAAAAGGGAAGAAACAAAATGTGTATGACCTTGATCTTTCAAATACATATGCTGGCATTTAAATTTGCAATATTCTGTGAGCAGCTCCTCTGAGATCATTGGTACCACTTCCTTAACTAAAATTTGGGATGGATGAGTTAGGCAGGCTCGTATGTTGTTGTCACTTCTCACAGCTAATGAAACTAATCTTCTGAACGACCCTTTGCAGGGTAAAGGTCTTGACCTGCCCATCCCTTGAGGCAGGAACCTTTCTTTATGTTCTATATCCAGCACCTAGCTGCGTACAGCAGAGTTGAAACTGCAGCTGAGGCTTCCATGCTTATGCATTAGGATGAAGTCTAATGTGAATACGAAATGAATAATGTTATTAAGATATGCATGAATGTAGAAGGACAATTTAATTTTCAAATAGCTTGTAGTATTTTACAACATTTTCTTCTGTGTCACATTTAAGTTAAAATTTCTGCAGAACTGTTTCAGCAAAGAAGATGATACTGCTAGGACACCAGTAAAGCCCAGGTTCGGTTTCCTCTGATTTAAACTAGGTTTTGATTCCCCAGAACATGGGAATTTGTTTTGGTTTTTTTTTAATTCACATTTTAAGCTTGAATCCAATATTGTGGCTATAGATTAAAGCATCAAGCGTATATTTTAAGGCAAGATATATCTGCAGCTGCTAAAATCTGTCTTTCTCAAAATAAAATATGAAGATTAGTGCTTGGTAAAATCTGATTTCAAAAGGCATTTGGTGGACAAGTTTCAATTGTTTGTTGCTAATGGCCATGATACCTTCTGGCCAAGGCATCTTGTCAAAATGAACATAAAAACCACTTCTTACAATCTACTTTTTTTGAAAAGTCCCCATCACTTAAAATATTTGGCCATAGATTGATGAGCACATTCAAGATCTCAAAAAAGGTAACATACCAAGTGAAGTCAATGACATTTATGTTTGGTACAGACAATGTTTGATTGCCCAGGACGTCCACAAAAATGTTAAATAGTGAGAAATCTTGTCTCAGTCCCTTTGAAATCTGTGTAGAAGCTGTCCTGCATTCCACTCAACCACCCTGGAGAATTAGACAGTTATTAGGTGGTTTGTAGTTTGTGTCTTCTATTACTGTTGCCTCCTTCTGTATTTTTATACAAATAAATACTGGGTATTACTACGTCAAATGCAGGAGCTCACATATGTATATTTATATATACAGGTTATATATATAAAAAATAACTCCGCGAACATGGGAGGGTGAAATCAGAATTGTTTTGCTGAAATTATTTCTTTTGAAAACGTCTCAGCCTCTACTGATTAATTACATCATCTTATTTCTTTGTTGTGAAAGTTAGCACTATATTAACACTCATTAGGTTTCAACAGTTTCTCACTATTTATTTTACAATCTTCGTAACATCAGATATCCTCAGCTGTTGTAGTTATTCTCCATTTGATTTCTTAATGTTTATCCATATCATAAGCTTTATAGCTATCTTCAATTGAAAATACTTTCAGAACTTGTGGAATGAGGGTATATCAGACCTACATTCAAATACAGGAAGTCTTTGCTAAGCACTTGTTTCTCCTGTGTTATTTTGGCAGTTTTATTATTCTCATTTTGGTGGAAGTTTGCATCATTGCCATGTTTTTGCTGTGCTTAAATCCCCGACTGCAAAACATCAAGGGGGAGACCTTTTTCCTTGATACTTCTAATTTTTAATTAATTTGTGCACTTCATTGCTCATAATTTATACAAATGAGTATATTTTTACCCTTAGTTAAGAGTTTGCTAGTTTCTCATTTCCAGTTGCTGTTCTCTGAGTTAGGGAAAAGATCTGGGAAAAGTTGCTATTATTTTTGGCTATGGAATTGTGACTTACTAGTTATACAAGGAGCTTCTTTGTGAGAAGTGACTACAAAGGTGAAAGCCCCTATCCAACACAGACAATAAGGTTAAAAATAAAACCAAATAAGGAGAACCAAGATGTATCAATTCATTACTAATTCAGTATCAGCAGAGAAAAATATTCTTTTGAATGCTGGAGTAGTGATATGCAATTACATATATATGAATTGTGTTGCATAAAATGTATCCAGTGAATGTTGGCATTTTGAGTTGAATAAAATATTAACAAGTCAAGTTTGTTATTTATAAATTAGCTGAATCAATGAGTAAAATATTTATTCAAAATTATTCTACCATCAGACTTTCTTCATAAACAGTTGAATAAATTATATATGAATATGTTTTACATCTTTCCAATGCTACTTAATGAAATTCTGCCTGTAATATTAAGGAGTAAAGCAACATGAGCATGAATTCACATATTGACATTTAAATTTACCAAAGTGCTTTGAGTTTCCATAAACATACTAAGTTAAGGCAGGGAGTGCTCTCCATGCTCTGTATTTGACACTGATGATACAAAGATTGAGTAACTTTTTCTATCATACATCAGGATAGAAATTTTTAAAATGTGAAAAAACCTGCAAGATAACTGGATATGAAGGAACTCCCACAGATGATATTGAAACAGTAATTTTCTGCCTTGATTTTAGCCAGAAATTCTAACTCCTGTTGAAATCTTTGCCAAAACTGGCATGTGCTTGTAGAAATTCAAGTTTTTAACAAATTAGATTTTGCCTATATTTGTAGAAATAATACTTTAGGTTGGAGTGATTTATAACAGGAGTCAACTTTGGTAGTCAGCGCTTTGGTAGTGTGTAAGCAAGCAGAGTGAATGAAAGCAGAATAATACAGCAGGAAAGATTTTGAAGTGGTCATCATAACAAAAAAATGACCTGGTGATGGGGGAGGTGCCACTAAAAATCAGGAATTTGTCATACAGGTAGAGGTGTCATCTTCTACAGCTTCTTGCCTCTTCAGGAGCTACATTGCCTTTTAAAAGTTATTGGTAGAAGTTATTATTTGTTGGTTTTGCATTTCTGCCTTGTTTTTTGTTAGAGTGACTGGGACAATTGCTGAAATAAAAAAAGGAAGCCAAACACAGNAAACAAACAAATGTTCAAAAAAAAAAAAAAAAAAAAAAAAATCACAAACTCTCGCCCTGAAACCAACAAGCAGCTACTTATTGCAAATTGCAAGGATGAGGAAGAAGTTAAAGTTTTGCTGTGCCCTCCTACCTACTAGTCTAGCAAATATAATTATATCTCTCCATCTATAACAAAATGGCACATTTCCATATTATCATTACGCATACCTTTCTTAATTTGTGTGACCACAGAAGACAGTTTAAACAATCCTTACATCATGATGTTGGCAATTTATTCACTCAAAAAGGATTGTCCTGAAGACAAAGGTCCAGATTTTTACAGATCAAAGTGTTCAGACTCATATAAACCTCTCTTAAGCCATGCCACAGATATTTAATACTAAACTTGTCCTACCCACAGGCACTTATGTCAGCAAATCACCAGCATCCATATGATGAAATAGCTCTGTTCACTGGCCACACTCATTGAATGATAAAGACACCCACATCCTGGTTTGGATTAATGCCCCTTGAGATATCTTGTGTCTTGTATCAGGAACAAAGCTTGGAAGACACTACAGAAATTTTCCAGGATGTTACTGATATGCAGAGGAAATTATTTTGTGATTCCCAGGAAAGGTAGGCCTAGTAAGATGTTTAAGCTGAAAAAAATGGGACCCCTGTTAGAAAGCAGTCTGCAAATTGGCATTTTCTTTTCCTCCTTTAATCCAAAACACAGGAATCCTCAGAAATCTTGACCAGACATTTGAAAAGTTTTTCATTTACCACACATTTTTTGGTGGAGTCTGGGAGCTAAATGTTAGATATACTCCACAGTCCAATATTTGAGAGGATCCAGATTTCCTGTTTTGCGGGCAAATTGCAAGGCCAGTTATTTGCAAAGTCCATGGAGGGACTCAAGTTGACAAAGTTTAATCTTTTTGGAAGAAGTCTACTTTGCTGCAAGAAAACACACTTTTTTCCTCTTGAAACTGTATTTCTAGTCATGAAGCACAAGCCCAATGGTCTCTACGGAATTTCAGTAAAGCTCTGAATTTTCTCATGGAATATGTGACTCTGTGGATGAAGAGTGACTTTGTTGTTACTGTAAATCTGTTGTTCAGGGAGGAGATTGGGAAGATGCAGGGTTCTCAGTACAAGCTTTAGTACGAAGGCATTCCAAATGTACTTTGTGATACAGACAAAGAGGAAGCTAAGCGTGGAAAACAGGTTCAAAGAACAAAAAATACAGCAGATACTTGTGGCATTCAGCAGACAGAAAATGTCAGCATTGCAGGCCATACCTCCCGTGGGTCTTATCTGCAGCCCATTAAATTGACAGGAAACTCCAATGCACTCTGCATCTGGTTCTGGATCAGCAAATCGCACCTAGCCGTCATTTAATGTGTGCACTTTCATTAAAGTTTAGTAAAAAATAAACCTTCTTGTATTCCTGTCTTTTTTCTTAAGCACACTACATCCAGCACTTAAGCAGCTTTAGTTTTAATGTTACTTCAGGGTTTTTTATTCCTAAAGCTCTTACAGGCACATCACCTATTGCTTACTACTATAGACTAGCAATAGTCTACTGGTGTTATTTTACCCTTTACATAAACATACTTTGCCTAAAACTTTCACATTTTCACCCCCAAGTAAGGACCGAAACCCTTATGTTTAAGGGTTTGGGTTTTTTTTCCTCTTACGCCCTCTTTTACACCCTCTAGCTATAGCAGAGTTTGAATTTTTTCCTGTCTTACTGACAGGATCATTAGTGCCTTGAAGGCACAGTTTTCTGCCGGAATTATGCAGAGCTGCACTGTCATTGGGAAGCTCCGAAAAGGTGTCTCTTCTCACTTCCAGGTAGATACAGTTACTGATATATAGTCTATAGACTTCATTACCTGCTTTGCGGGGCTAATTGCTTCAAACGACAGTTTTTGGAAGGGTAAGAATTAAAACCCTGACTCATCTCTGAACGGAGTGTAAAATAAATACTGTATTATCCAATTGCAGGTGCTATGACCTCTATGACTCTGGTAAAACCTGAAATAACATAGGATATTCAACCTCTTTTATTGTTTGTTAAATTCCCTGGCAGTTGCTGGTGTCTGTTTACAGTGAAAATGTTATTAGCACACTTTTCCAGGAATGAGGTCAAACAACAGAATTCAGCAGAGGGAGCATATTTTTGGAATATCAATGTGAACTGGGATCTGGCTACTTTTAAAATATGCTGTGGCATGTATTTTTAGTAGCTGGAAAGAGAAATTTTTAAACCTTTAACATCAACAGAAAGACTACAACTTGGTGGTGAATAAATTTGCCCACAGAACTCTGATCTGACAAAACGTTGTTGTTAACCCAACAATACAGAGCCATTGCTGTCAGTACCAGGCTGTTCATTTTGTACTGAGCTTTCAAGGCTTCAGGACTGATGCCTCTCAGATTTGCTTTCTCTGAGCTTCTCTGCAGATCTGAGTGGATGTGATGTTAAATTAGTTTTCTGTTTCACTTTGGAGAGTGTTTAGATGGAGCTCCCCATCAATGGTGTTGAGCATAGACTTTGGGATATCTGGCTGCTCTCTAGAGTCGACTGTGTCTTGACTTGTTATCACTTGAAAATAAAAAAAATTAAGCAATTTTGATTCAATTTTTGGATAAAATGTGTAGTTGTCATGGTTCTAATGGGGAAAAATACCCTTTTTTCCCCCTGAGAAGCAAGATATTGCATGCAATCTTGCATTTGCAGATGTCATGCAGAAGAACTTGAGGATTTGAATAATTTGTAAATGCACAAAGTGACATTGAAGTATATTTGCATTGGAAAACTATTTACATTCTCAGGGTTTTTTGTACTTAACACAAGGAAACTTTCAACTTTTCAGGCACTTGGGCTTTTTAAAGAAACACAATGATCAGAGATGAAATGTATATTTTTGAGACACATCTATTTATGCAGACCAAACACATTTATTCTTCGTGTTGCTTTTATTAAGACAGATTAATGGAATCTTTATTCTGATAAACAGCAGATATGGCCAAACATTTGTGCAGATGAAATTAACCCCAGGTAAAATGTATTAAGAGTATAGTTGATCAAAAATAAAAATATAAGGCAGAATACATTTGAAAAGTTTTTCAACTGCAGTCAGGTTTCAATTTTTTTTATTCTAGTGCTAAGCAAAAAAGAGCAATAAAATATTGATTATGGCGCCACTTCTAAAATTCAAATCTATACCAGAAGACAGTCTTATGACATGTTCAAATTACTCCTAGTGGTTGTACAATAATGTGAAAATATTAGTATTTTAACTTCTGGTGGTTGTCAGAAATATTTGCATAAATAACAAATGTTTCATAAGCTAACAGAATCAAAAGAGTGTCAAAGGAACTTGCGTGATTTCTAACAGTTTTCTGATACTGTGTTCGGTATGCTATGGTTAGTTGTTGCTTTTTCTTTTTGCTGAAGCAAACATAAAACACTCTGCAGCTTTTCTCTCTTCAGTGATCTGCTCCCAGAAGAAAATGAAAGGCTGAATTTCAGCAACATTTTCTGTTTGATTCTTTCTTTAAACAGCTGTATGTAAGGCACACAACCTTTCTTTGTACCACCATTTTTACTCTAATTCCTGTTTGAAAATGCCTTTATCATAGTCCTTTCTTCTCTGGTTTTGTGCTCAACAACAAAGAAAAGAAAGAATGAGCTAAAATTGTCTATTCCTCATGCGTGCACCTAGTTGTTTCTAATTGCAGGTTGGTTCAAATCAAGACCTTCATTCTTACTTTGTCAGAAGTTCATGGACACTGTCTGCCTTCAGTCTCAAGGTTTTTCTGAAGCTGGGATCTCTGTCCTTAACACAATCTTTGTTCTTCATTCTTTCTGCTGTCACAAAGATCGGTTGATATGACTTGGTGATGATTGTTGTCATTTGAGACTGGAAGGCTTCAGCCATGTCTTGAGCAGGTTTGCAGTACCTTATCTCCTTTTCGAGTGAAAAACCATTTCTTTAATGACCATTCAGCTAATGCATGGGGTTTCTGATCTTAAGCCTAAGGCTTCGTTTGGGGAAGCTTTCTTGAAACTCTAGACAGGTTTGCTTCAAGGCCATTACTGACAGGTTTTTCCTCTCTCTGTGACAGTCTTGTGAAAAAGGAAAGAACACTTATGTTCCTTGATGACGTAGCTCTAATTTTTCTCTTAATACCTCATTCCACATACTTTTGAAGTCAATGAGCAATTGATTATGCATTTGTAGGTTGCTCCTTGGGAAAGTCCAGTCCTTTCCAGTAGGACCTGTGTTGCATTTTTATGCAGGAAATCGCTGTGGGTTATAGGATATACTGTCACTTGGTAAGTTCATGAACCTCTTTTAGCTTTCCACATGATCTGATCATGAATCTTGTTGAAGTATAGGACTTTAGATATGTTATAATTTGTTGTGGGTGGTAGTATGAGCTCCCATTTACCTGTTAAATATTTGTGCATAGTGCACTTCCATGTGTTTTTCTCCATGAAGGACATTTCTTTTCAAGTATGTATTTACATGCTTGCTTGGCATGAAGATCAATTTCAAATGAGCCCTTTCTCATCCTGGTTACAGAGTGGTAAAGTTTGACACTAAATATGCATTTTTAAATTTTAATCCCAGAGCATGCACTAGTATACTGAAATCATTGCTGATTCCTGTGTTAGCAGGCATCATATTTATTATTCTTTTTTTTTTTTTTTAATAATGAGAAATACCTTTTTCCTATCTCTAGCAGTGTTGCTTCAATGGTAGTGTTGTTTTATGTAGTAGATTATCTTGCTTCAATGTATTAGAAATACAATTCCTGACATCTCATTTCTGGTAAACTGTCTATATTTTTGCAGATTAGAGAGAATAATTCATTACTAGGACTGTCCTAAGTACAATTTTTTTTTATTTTTTTTATTTTTAATGGGAGAGGAAAAAAATCTCCCTTTAGAATATGGATGCTGAAAAAATTCTATTTTTTCTCATGAAAAAACCCTAAACTTTGGAGAAATGCTGCCTCCAGCCCCCAGCTTCCAACACCTTTTGATTAATTCTCAGTATCTTTCTGCTTAAAGTGCCAAGGAAATTTAGATAAACTGTACTTTTCACATTTAAAAAACTACACTGTAAGGTGTCAAAATTTAAAAGTGAAAGTGTTACTTCCAGAGCAAAGCTGTTAAGTGTTGAAAAGAGAAATAGAGACAGCAAAACACTCAAAATAGCTGAAGATGGATCTTTTCAAGTTCATGAATAATATGTGACACGGTTTCTTGCAAGAGGACAGATAAACAGGATTCAGAGACTTTATTTCTTTCAAAGAGTTTTTATTTGCTGTTTCCTAAGGATATCACAGTAAAATGTTGGAGAAAAAAAATATCTGATTCTTTTTCCTATGCTGTTTTCCCTTTGGGCCATTTTTCCAGCAAAAAGTGTCTGAAGAAGGAAAACATTTCTACAAGTTTAAAATGAAAAAAAGGTTTTAAAAGGACACATAAACTTTCTTCTGATTTGCCTTTTATCTTTATGAAAGCTTTTCCTTTTTTTTTTTGGTTCAAATAAAGGAAACACTTACATGCAGTCCATTACCAAACTTTTGGAATGAACAATTTTTAACTGCTTTCTCTGGCACAATAAAACGGAAGTTTGTTTCTTCTGTCATGAGCAACTGTGAGAGGCTGGTTGCAGCACTGAAGAGGTATTCAGTTTTGTCTTTTAGTGACTAAATTTAGACATTTGGATTTGTGTTATAAACCTTCTTTGTTAGATTCAGCCAGATGGCAAATGACAATGAAGTGTTAACAATCCTCTCCTTTTTCCTCTTCTGTCTTCTCTTTACTGCAGAATGTCTCTCCATTTCAGTGTAAAATCCTACTATTTACATGCACGTTCGCTCGAGGGCTTTGCTTGTCCTGGAGTTGAATGTTTCTCCATATGGAGTAGGAGAAATGTGTCATTTGAAAGCCTTTGTGGAAACCTTGACGGTGGGTGGAGCAGCAGCAATTGTTTGGTGTACTTTTCCTGTTATTAATGACTCTGCCTGTGTATCTTGGTGATTTTTGGTCTCTATTCCCATGCGCTCTCCCACTGCCCCTGGAAGGAAGAGCTAAATTAGGATTTGAGGCTTCTATGCCTGGCTATTTAAAGAATATCTTGGAGAATGAGTGGAATGTGTAGGTATAGCTAGATCCTTAATGTCCTGAGGGAATGGATGGGAATGGTTATAGTTGCAGAATTATTCAGAATAATCAGAATCTAAATGTCCTAGAGGAAGGTTGGGGAGAGAATCTTAAATATAAGCCAGGCATAGGGGGAATTCTCATGACAGGGATTTCTATTTTAAAAATATAAATTAGTACACAGTGGGAAAAGTTAATTTTTTTACACATACACACTGAATTCTATATTGAATAACCTCAGGAAAACAATGTTAGGGTGAATACAATGAAAAACTCTGTTTCTGAAAAAATAGAGATTGGGGAAAACACACCTGAGAAAAAAGATGGAATCAAAACTGAGATTCCAGTTGAGCTTGTCACCGAAACTGTGGGAAAACCAAAAATCTCTCCAACAACATTTTTAATGTTAGAGAATCAAGGCATTTTTTATTCTGGCCAGGATGTTGTTCTGGCCAGGATGTGCAACAGAAAACATTTCATCCACACATAGCCCAGGTGTGCAGAGAAAATCATTCCATGACACATGACTCTTACTACATTTTTCATATACTTATACAGTCAAAACCCAGAGAAATTCGATGGTTCAATGTTCATTGGTCTCAAGTTGCACAGTTCTTAGTATTTGTTTTCCTATTGGATCCGGATTTCTTTGCCTCTGATGCTAATTAGGTCCTCATTCTTATCTCTCCTTTCCCAGACCAGGTGCCTCTGACCATGCCAGGGGTGATGTTTGGAGTCAGTGTTCCTTAATTGTCATTACCTTTTGTGTATCTCCTGTGCTGCCTAGTCCCAGTCTGCTGAGATGTTCAGTTCATGAGGCCTCTCCTGGAGGAACAATGCCCTGGAAAGAAACTTCTATCCCTTTCCCCTGGGGAAAAGGTGAACAAAACCGACTAAAGTTCCATTAAAAAAAAAATTAAATTTTGTATCCTTTCCAACAAGCTTCTTAATGCAAGGACAATCTTTGGGAAAGTCAGCTCTAGGTCTTGAATTTGTAGTCTCAAGAAAATTTTGAACCAAGTCTTTTGGCTCTTCTGCATTGGAGGTCTCTGACATTCTCTGTGTGACTCTTCCCCATCCAAAGTAAATATTAATAAGATATCAGATTGATACATGTAAAATGACAGTACGTTTAATTTAAAGATGGCTCTCAAATTAGAGCTGGGAACCAGAAATACAGAATTTCTAGAAGATACTAGCTTTTGTGTCTGTTGCTACACTCCATCTATGAGGTGGGCCAAGCTGGAAAATGGACTGAGAAATGTTTAATATCTGAGAACTGAAAGGCAAATATGAGTTGCAAATCCAGTAGATACATTTCTTTGGTTCCTATTTTTGTTTGGTTTTACACATTATGCATTAGATTTTTAATAAATTAAACATAGTTGCACAGCTGTTATTTCTAATGTAACATTCCCAGACTGATCAGACAATAATTTCCCTTTGGAACAAGGGACATCAAGCCATTTTTTTCTTTCACTTCACATGTAAGTGAATATGTTGTTAGTTAAGATGAACACACCTTGATATTTTTTTCTTCTCAATTTATTCCAGGAAGGGTGGAAATGACAATTAATATAACTAATAGTTCAGCAGTGGGTTTTTCCAAAGCTGGAATTACTCTCTTTCTGTGTTATGCTGCAGAATAATGATTGTCTTCACTATTTCCACTTTGCACATGGCAAAAACTATTAATTATTTCAAGAATTCTACTGCTTGTGCAATAAATGGTATATCTGTGGAGACTGAGTAGCTGTATGTAATGATTAAATTGCTGTAATTCTTGATCAAATTTTGAATTTGGTCATTATGCAAATTCACTCTATAGTGAATGAAAGAGATTTCCATTTACTTAAGTTTGTACAATGAGCTGGCTTGGTTTGGCCCTTGATGAACAGGGCTAATTTGGTGTGTAAATGTGGAATAAAACTTGACACTCTGGTCATCAGCATATGATGATGACCTTCCTCCTATTTTCTTTGCATGGGCTCCTATTTTCCATATTACTGGCACTTTATGCCACCTAGGCAATGCAAGATCACACAATTGGGACATCTCCTTTTTCTCTGTTCTCTGGGTTGTTATATGCACTCAATCTTTCAGCCTTAGCTAAAAGTACTAAAAAACCGTATATCCCACACCTCACTGCATGTCCTTGTTTCAACTCTGCTCCACTTCACTGGGATTTCTTATCCTTTTCCAGTCCCAAAGGTACCAAATTTAATTGGACTCTCTTGCTGTATTTAAGCAAGCTTTTAAACAAAAAAGTCTCTCATACTCAGAGAAATGTTACATCTCCATGGATTCACAGCTATACTGCGTTGACTTGTCCTTTCTAAAACTTCCAGGTTTTACTGTTATAAGCCCTTTCTCTTGAATGAAAAGAGGAAAAAACCACAATTAATGTTCACCTCAGTTCTTATGGAAATGAACATATTTATCTGTCTTTGCTTGACTTTCTGCTCCCAGTCTGCAAAGGAAAACTGAGAGACAGGAGGCTGATTTCAAGAAAAGTAGTTGATGCCTTCACAAAAGGAAATCTGTTATGGTAGACACAATATGTTGGAATGTTTTTTCCATGTACAGCAGACTTGCTTCCCAAGAGGTATTTTTGGTCATGACTCCTAGATATTTTCAAAGCGATTTAGACTACCTAATGATCAGATCTAATTTTGAAAGTCATCAAACCACCTTCTTCAGTCATAGTAGAGAGTGTGGTGCTTTGTGTCAGACTTTGTCACTTCTATTGGCAGGTGACTCCTATCATGGTACTTAAAGATGCACCTTGTCACAGCTGTATCACATTTTAATAATTCTACCTGCTTTTGCAATCTGGTTTTTGCTTTTAAGTCATAAAAGTCATAATCCTGATGTTCTAAAAAGAAATCATTGTACCAACCTGATGCACAGGATTTTTACAGATTTCTTACATATGTAGTGTGCAAAAGATATTTTTGGGACGTGGTGGAATGAAGTGTTGCAAGACATACGTCTTAAACCACCTTAACCCTCTCTGCATTTTTCATTTAGAAAGTAATGCATGTGCTGTATTCCCCCCTTCCTAAAAATAGTATTTTGTCCTCAGTTTTCATCATTTTCGTTCATAAGCTTCTACTGGAATCTGAAATTCCTATTAATTGAAAATATTTTTTCTGATATTTCAAGAAAGTATTTTGTAATGCACGTATTAAGAAAGTGTCTATTCAGCTATTTGAAAAATGTGTTTTTAGAAAATGTTGGTTGGAATTGTACAAATGGCAGAGTAAAATGGATGGGACAAGTGCTGACAAAGAACAGCATGAACATCCACGTTTCAGATGTTTCTCCTCCCATGCACCTTTATAAATCATGATGGGTGTAAAAAATGATTGTCTTTTTTCCTTTCTGCCCAGCAGCATAAGATCTAAAATTACAACATATTTCTTCATAGTTTTGCATGCAAAGTGACTAAAAAAACACAGATGTATTCCAATATGAATTAATAAAAATATGTACCATTAATAGATGGAGAAACAAATAGTTATCTAGCAATTTCCATTTTTTCCTGTATAAACCAGGACAATTTCTATTTTCATTATGTGACTCCCATTATATCACCACCACCTGTAATAATATGCTGTGGCATTAGCAGGTTATTTTCTAGAGGAAATAAATTTGTGTAAACACAGCAAAAACATTTCAAGATATGTCTTAGCTGCACTTAAGTACCTGTTTCAGATGTATTTCAATTCTATGAATGCAGCCAATAAAACTGTGCCCTCTAAGAACAATCAGAAAAGTATTTCTTATGTATGTTTATAAGATGATATGGTTTAATTTAAAGGACTGATATTTCCTCAGAAAAAAAGTTTGTTGTCTGGAGAAGCTGATAAGGAAAAATTTAATTTCTGATCAGATGCTTGAGGCAAGGACCAACAGTCAATAATCTTTCTTTGCAGAAATGGTGGGGAACAAAAGTGTTATTACAGTTCCAATGACTGAGTACATGTGCTGATTTCACTGAAAACAATATTTTTTTTTGTTCTGTGTGATAGAAGTATGTTTAAGAATCACATTCAGAGTTTGAACTTTCATAGTGTATGAGTAATAATATTTTGCTGCACCTTAAAAAATGAGAAAAGTATATAAAAATAATAAATAATATATAAACCTAAAGAAGATAAAAAAGTGATTTAGGTTTAATAATACCCAGACATTGTCTACTAATGAGTTAAAAATAAGAAGATTTTATTATGATCATGGGCTGCTGAACTTCAATGCAGTTGTTTGAGTTTTAAAGCAGCCTGCATCTCCTTGTGTTTCGTGCAATTCCAAGACATCCAATGGAAGTTTGACACCTTTTGTTACTTCTTTCCAGATTGTTTATTGGTTTAGCGACATTTTACTCATTGTACATTTCACTGGAAAAGACAGTTCAATATATTTCTGTGAAACCAAAGAGCAAATAATCTTGAGAAATAGTTGTGACTGAATATTATAAAAGAAATTTTGAATGTTGTGGCAATTAAATTTCCAAATGCAAAGAAGGGACTGAAAACTGGGCTTATATGCCCTGCATAACTTTAAAGTGCCTGCAAATCTGACAAGTATAAAGGAAAAACAGCGCTATTATCTTGAAATTGCGGCTAACTCAGACATGCTAATTGCAGGTATTAGAACTGTTATTTATTAAACCTATAGAGGTTGTTTGAAACCAATCTACTTCTTATCTCAAGTTTTATATGTGAATATGCAGATATGCATTTACACATCTGTATTGCAAATATATTTTTGCAGTCAGGAAAGCCTTGAATTTACTTTGTCCAAAAAGTCACTGGTATAAAACTGGTAAAATAAGCAACATTAAAATGAAATCGTATGCAGAAGAAGGGGGAAAAGCAACAATTTAGAACTTATTTAAGTTAAACTGGCAAGAACGGTAATCTGCTGGTTTGAAGACAGTTTCAACTGAAGAGCTCCCAAACCCTTTTACATATAAGCTAAATGGCACAACAGTGCAAGCCTGGCTTCATCTTCTGGCAGAGGAATTCATGAGAGAACTTAGCCAGGCTTTACAAAGCAATGAGGCAGCATTTTGTGTTACTTTCTGCATCGGCAGTGTAAGAGCCTTCTGAGCTTATTCACAGTGCACTTCCTTTTGGTAGGGAACAGTAGGGCTCTTTTCTGGGTAGGGCAATTAATGCAACCAGAACCTCTTATTATTCAGGAGGACGAAGAAAACCCCAGAAAATAATCCATGTGAACTTGTGCACCTGCATAATTAACAAATTCTAAAACAAAAAAAAAAAAAAAAAAAAAAAAAA
>VZRL01003051.1:1616336-1635892 GCA_013397895.1 Origma solitaria | reverse complement strand
AAAAAAAAAAAAAAAAGAAGTATGGTTAGAGTAGATGACTCTGCAAGTACTCAGGGCTAGAAGTGGCAAAAGAGAAAACTAAATCTTTTAAATGGTCTTTATATACTACAAATGAAAAAGAAACAAGCCCACAGAAAATACAGAGAATCAGTGAAAGAAAGTGAAAGAAGGCAGAGACAGTGCTGTAACTGCTACAATTTTTTCATGTTGCTTTTTTTTTTTCCTTCTATGGGCAAAAATTCTCATTGCAGTTGATCTGAAAGGGAAGATACAGAAAATGTACTCAATTTTTATTAAAAGGGGCTAAATGTCATTTATAAAGTCGAGCATTTGGGAATGTGTGTCATTTAGAATGACAAAATTTTTTGAATGACACTAAATATGAACTGTGTACCAGGAGACAGGATTGGTAATGTAGCCCTGGTTAATGAAAGGATTTCTTCTACTGCAAGCCACCAGTTTCTTGAGCTGAGTTGTTTGTAATTAATTTTTTGGGTCTGATGGGAATGGTTAATGTAAAATTATTTAGGGGTTTTTTGTTTGTTTCTTTGTTTGATGGGGGGGGGTTTGTTTTGTTTTGGTTTTTTGTTTGTTTGTTTGTTTGGTTTTTTTTATTGTCTGCTGAAAAATGTAGGACCCATGCCTAAATAATTCACAAATCCAAGTTGAATTCAAAACAAATAATCCTGGCTGGGGAAAAGAAAACTTGGAATAAGCAAAATGTTCAGTATTAAAATCCTTGAAATTCAATATAAATTTTTAAGGAATCCTTTTAACATAGAAAATAATGGAAATTGTATAAAGATTAAAATTTTTAAACTTTGATGCAGAAATAAATTTCTTTTTCAATCAAACTCTGCTCTGGCCTTTTTTGTCAAGAAATACATGGAAAAGTTAATCAATAAAAATTAAATTTATTCAAATATAATTTCAGTCAGAAACTTGAAATTATGCAGTATATTTCACATTTAAGTTACAGGGGCACTTTATTGCTTTAAGTTAAGGAATCATTTTAGCATTTTTGAATTTTTTACACTTAAAATTTGACCAAAGTATATATGCATACTGGTCATTGATTTCAAAACTTTAAACCTTTATTATACTTTGAAATACCTGATTATTTTCCTGTGGTTGGTACCCACTACCTAGTAAGTAGCCATGTAATTAATCAACAAATTAGGGATGCTTTTTAGGCTAATGCTTTGCAACAATATTTTCATTAAGTTCAAAATTGTTTAAATTAGTTTCATTCTGAAATTGGCTGCAAGGCTGATACCACTTTTGTCATTTTGTGCTTTATGTTCAGGCTTCCTCAGATCCTTTTTGTTTTCACCATCTGTTTTGACAGGAAAGTTCTTCACAGAATAATTTTTCATATTTGGTTTATATATCCAAGATCCCAGCTGGAACAAGGCCCCTAAAAGTGAAGAGTTGTTTTGCAGGCAAAGAGCAGCTGAGATTGGTGAAAGAGCACAATAAGCAGAAGTTTGGGTGAAGTGGAATTTAAACTTTTTAAAGAAAGCTCTGTTATATTTCTGGCTCATTGTTCTCTCAAGCAAAGGAAATCAATGAATAAATACAAATGAAGCATTTTTAGTAGGTAGATTTCTTGTGTTTTCTTTTTGCATTACAGTGAATTTCCTTGAGTGGCTCAGCTGCCCATGGGGAAAAAGGCAAATAGAAACACAAGTAAGCAACAGTAATGTAATAAGGTATTAGCATAATAGCCGAGCTTGAAAAGCATGTGGATTTTGTAGAGTGATTTCACATAATTTATCAATGGATTAATAAATGCTGGTGGAAGATTTTTATTACTCTGTGGCCACCAATAGCATTAGTATGGTCAATGTGAACAAAGATGAAGTACAGGAGCATGAAAGGAGAAAGAGAGTTCTGGGAGGGACCATCACGGGCAGCAATCCCATGCTGGAAGTAATCCATGTATAAAATCATCATTAGACAGATGGTCTGTGCTGGCATACAGCTGGAAGGAGCCCTTAATAGGACAGGGCATCAGGGCTAAGTAGAGGGGAGGGAAGGAAACAAAACAGTTTAAAACAGGAAAATAGGAAATGCAGCACTGTTTTCTCCATGGAATAACCAAAAACCCTCCTGTGCTTTCAGGAACTATGGTGCATTATAGACTGTCTGGAATTCTTGCAGGTATTTGGCATTTGGATAAGCAGTGTGATAGGTATGAATAACTATGCTTGAACTGAGGTTACCAATAAGTCTCCCCAAACCCCACTAATCACTTTTGATTTTAAGTGAAATTTTACATTTGGATCACCATTCTTGTTATTTTATTCAGGAATCATACCAGTTCCCAAAAGATGAATACAGTAAAACAACCTTCAGCTTGGTATCAGCTCAGGTGTGTCTGCCTATGGCAGATTGATGGACTTGAGAGGTGTTGAGAGCACAGGAGAGAGGTCTGGGTGTGAAGGAAGGGGGAGGTGGCCCTCCTTGATGAGAAGGACTGTGGGATTTTATCTGAACCATTCTCATTCACAGTGTCTCGGGAAGGATGTGTTTCTGAGGCTTCAGGTGATTTAAGAGAGGCAGGCTGAGAAAAAGGACACACACATATCAGAAGAATTGCTGTCCCCAACCCATAAATAAGCCTTTAGAAAAATGAGCCTTCTTTTAAATAGAAAAATGTGTCTTTTTCTGTTTGAGGGAGTAGGTAACCAGGAGGAGCTCTGGTTTATAGCTTATTTTAGCTTAGCAGAATAACAGCAGCTGACAAAATCAGGTAATCTGTGTGGAGACAGAATCACTATATGCACCTTTTCTTCACAAGATTTCAACTAATTATGGCCACAGAAAACCCATCAGTTCCTAAATACTGTATTTTACAAGGGAACCTATAGTTAGATACTAACTTTGAAGGCTTTTTGCTGATGAGTTCTCTAGTCTGAATATCAACTTTTCATTCCCCAGGAAAGTATTTTTCTAAATAAAAGTGTGAATGAATGCTTTTATTTCTGAGCAAACTTTTACTAGGAAAAGTCAAGGTATAGCAATTAGAGTGAACAAACTTGTGGGTAATATTGCTAACCAAACCAAATAATTTTCTGTCACCAAAATGTGGAAATATGGGGACTTGGATTACTTTAATACCAGAGAAAGGGGGTGATCTAAATCCCCTATACTTTTGGTTGTGCCCAAGAACTTAATTCAGAACAATTGTTTCATAACATTTAGGAGAGGAGAAATTGTTTAATTTGAGTCAACTCTAAAACTGCATGATAGAATAGTGATTTTTGGCTTTTGCAAGATGTACTTTCAGACTTAAATTTTAAATTTAAGTAAGAAAAAATCTCCACTGAATTGGATACTTTTAGATCTTAGGGGAAAAATGTTAGGATGTTAATGTGGGAAAATGCTCAGTTTTTCTTCTTATTTCTTTCCTAGTAAATTTGCAGCTATTGCTGTTTTCCTTATTAAGTGGCATAAAAATGGCACGGCATTTTCCATGCTCACAGTCCAATATTAGCTCTTCCCTTCAGAATTTCACCACGACTGAGTCCTGTATTGTCCCTGTAAGTTGTTTGGATTCACCATTTCAAACTTCCAGTAAATATTTTTTTTTGCTGCCTTCTAATTTTTGATACTAATATTTACCTTTCAGAAATACAAAAAAATACATAATAAATTCAAGTACAACAAAAATATTGTTGGACTTGGAAATAACGGGGAGGGGTCAACCCAAATAAGGACTGCAAATTGACAGTTCTAAGATCCTGTAGCATTCTCCAAGGACCATGAGCCCAGTTGGAGAATAAAGTCTGAATTATTGAGTGCTGTGGTAACCTCTGACTTAATTTGGAAGTTTTAAGAGCTATGGTACAGTCTCCAAAACAAGGTCTAAGTAGATAGATGTAGTTATGGCACCATCAATAAGGATTTAAATACAAGGAAATTGGAGATGGGAGTCTGAAAGCTCTTTTATTTATTACAACACTGCTGCACACTTAATGCTTTGAGAAGGGTTTTATTACTATCTAAAAGCAGTTGCACATTAAATCTTTAAATTAACTTCTGTCCTACTTGAATATAAGTATCTTCTCCACTGGGCAGGAGTTCAGCAAGACAGAGCAAGAGAGCATTGAAGCTTCAGACGAAACGATGACAGACTGCTCCAAAGTATCTCCAAACCTGTACTTGCATTACACAAATTTACAGTTCACAGATTTACCTTTACAGTGCTGATGAGAATTTCATGTTAATGCTTGGGATTTTTCTTCCTTTTCTTTATGCTCCATCACATTTTCCTAAATTCACTTTTTGCTGCCCTAGCTTCCTCCATTTAAGCTTGCAGGCCAAGGTTAAGCAAGTTTTGTGCTCAAGAGCAGTTGGCTCTCTCCATGGGAAGCAGATCAGTGCCACTATAATGCTCAGTTGGAGAGGTTTCTTTCATAGCTAGTTTGTACCAGCAATCACCACCAGCCAGAGCTTACAGAGAGTTTAGCTTTGGTTAATTGTCTTCCAAAAACAAGTAGGAGGAAGAAAACCCCAGAGGTTGTTCTCATGGACAGGAAAAATACAGCCAGATGTTACAGCTGGGGAAAAAAAAAGGTGTCAAGGAAAAAAAATCTCCCTTTCTCAGCTCTGCTAAAGCCATTTTGTCAGTTCTTTGCTTTACAAATCCTTAAAATATTGCTGCAAATATTCTTCCCTCAAGAAAAATATTGGTGAAATATCTAAACCCAAAATACTTCACTTTGAAAAGTTACCTTGGTGCTTTCTGGGACTGTAATTCAGCAATTGTGTTTCCATTCTCTTGTCTATTATGGTCTTAAGTTAGGTTATATCTCCTGTGGTACCTATCTGTCAGTCCTCATAAGGATTTGGTGATTATAGAGGATCATGGGGAATATGTGCATTGTAGTGAAGCTCGCTGCAGACAATGAAAACACTGAGAAGGAGAAAAATAGGTCCCCTGAGGTATGATAACGGCACATTTCTGTTGGCAAAATCTTCTAATGAATTAAAAATAAACCCATGGAAAGTTAACAATTTCTGTTTTAAAATGTGGTTTAGTTGGAACCTGCTGTTTTTACTGAAGAGCTCTTTAGCAAGCTGATTGGAAATACCTGATCTAAAATTTCTTTTTTTGCTTGGAGATGCTACAAGATGCATGTGCCAAGACATGATCCAAAATACTCTGTTAGTGAAGCACAACGAGGTGCTGAGTCCCAGCCATGGCACGTTTTTCTCTTCTGGTGTTTTCACAGAGACTTCTCCACTGACCAGGGAGCATTGATGGTGAAATCTTCATGAATAAGAGCTGGAGCAGAGTGAATTCTCTTCCTTGTTGCTCCTGAAGGGCCCTTCTGAGCATTTGTGGGGTGTGTGTATGTGAGTGGAAGGGGGTGGGATTTCAGGACATTGGACTGGAAACAAAACGTAGCCAAGAGATTTGTGCTGACCTACTTATGACATTACCTTTGCCATGCATTTACTTATGTCCCAGCTATGCCTGTTTCTCCTAAGGTCTCAATCACTGAAAATAGTTTGTATGAGAAGCAAAAAAAATCACCAAAATGTGAGAATCAATGGTGCAAATTCCCATCATATTTTTGTGTGTCCTGCTTGTCTGATGCTTATATGTCAACTGAGGACAGACCACAACAAGAAGCAGCGATCTGTAGCACTTATCCTGTCTTAAAATAGATCATTGACATGACTGGGTTGTTTAAAGAATCATTCGTCTTCTAGGACCTTCTAGGATGTGGGGAAAGACGCCTGAATTGATTATTTTAATGTTACTGAGAATTAATTGTAGTACTTATGGTACATTAGGGCACCTGGAGCCTTGGTACATCTCCCTTTCAATAATTCTTTCAAAGAATGATGAATACAACAGACTATTTGTTTTGGAGGGGACATATAATGATGTCTTTAGACCTCTTCCTACTTGTATACTTAAAAAGTTATTTTTGCTCTCTCAAATATCGCTGGCCAATTTCAAGTTTAAGCCTTTCTTCTCCATGCATAAATACACCATGGCTCTGTGCTCTGTCTGCAAATCCTGACCTTGAGCATCATGGGGAGTTCCCTGTTCACCCATGCTGGTCATCTGCTCAGCTTGCTTGATTTACAACACGGTGGAATTGCCTGGAATTGTAATATTAAGGAATGAGACAGGCAAATTTATTTTTATCCTTCTGGAGTCCTAATGACCATAAGTTACTTAGAGTTGACCTTCTCTTCAAGCTCTGATAACCAGAAAACGAAAAAAAAGTCCTCCCCAGGCAGGTCTTGGGCAACCTGTAATGATCAGAGAATCACAGAATGAGGAAGATTGGAAAGGACCACAGTGGGGCCATCTGGTCCAACAGGTGTCACCCAGAGCATATAACTCTGGATTGTGTCCACACTGCTTTTGAATACCTCCAGGGAGGGAGACCCCACAACTTCTCTGGGCAATCTGTTCCGCAGTCCCCCTCACAGCACTGAAGTTTTTAGCATTATTCAAATGGAACCTCTCTTTGTGCATAAGTTTGTCCTTTTTGCTTTTTGTCCTGTTGCTCAGCACACCAAGAAGAGCTTGGATCTATCCTCTTGACGCCTGCCCTTCAAATACTCCCCTACATTGATGGGGTCCTCTCTCAGTCTTCTCTTCAGGCTAAGCAGGCCCAGTTTCTCCATCCTTTTCTCATCAGTGAGGTGCTCAGCTTCCCTAAGCGCCTTTGCAACTGTCCACTGGACCCGCTCCGGGAGCTCCTTGTCTCTCTTTGCCCTGAGGAGCCCAGAACTGGACACAGCACTCCAGATGTGCCTCACTGTAGGATTGCCATCTGTGGGATTTGGCAGGTTGTTTCAGACGGTCGGGATGGAGACGAGAGATGTCTGAAGTTTGGTCTTAGAGCATGAGGTTTATTGTGAAAGGGCGTAGGAGACCTGCTGGGAGCTGCCAGATGCAGCTCAGAGAAGGTCAGAGAGGTAAGAGAGAGAGAGAGAAGAAAAGTACAGAATACAGAATAGAATACAGAATAGAACAGAATAGAATGAATGCCGTGGTTGCCATTTACTATACAATAAATCATCTTCTGTGCTGAATATTCTAATTTTCATTAACCGATCTAGAACAAGCTACAAATCCTACAGCATTTACGTACAGTCTGTGAGAGTCATTGCATTACCATATGGTGTTATATTTTAAACCCTTAAAACTGCTTTTTGGACCCTCTGCCAAGTTGGTAGGGTCTGCTCTGACCCTTGGACGTGTCTGCAAGCAGAGGGTATTGTTTAATCAAAAGGGGGATTACCTTCAGTGGCCATACCATTGTTTTCCAGTTATTTTGTAACTGGGGTTTGGTATCTCAAAGCTTGTCTTCATTTCAATCTCGCTTACAGTTTCCATATTCTCAGCATCTTTTGCCAGGTAATCATATTTATAAGCCTTTCCTATTTCATCTTCCCCAACACCTCACAGCCCTGAGAAGAGAGACAGGATCACCTCTCTCGACCTGCTGGCAATGCTCTTCCTGATGCAACCATTCTTGTCCCGCAGGGCACTGCTGGCCCATGGACAACTTGCTGTCCACCAGCACCCCCAGGTCCTCTGCAGAGCTTCTTCCCAGCAGATCAGCCCCAGCCTGTGCCAGTGCAGAGGGTTATCCCTTCCCACGTGCAGGATCACATACAGAAAACTACAGAATTCGAGCATTTTGTAGTCTGTGGGAAGTTTTATTTAGCTAACTAAGCCAATTTGCTGTTCTAGCTTTTCGGGTGCTATATTTGTGCCTAAAATTTACACTAACAGGGATTCAAGTACATAAGAGCATCACCACAGCACGCAATGCACGCATGGCTTTGCCACCACGAGAAAACCCTCATCCAAGGCTTGAATTTGTTTTCAGTCAGGGCTATCATGGCCCTGAACACGTGTGGCCCTTTAAGAGATCCCTGGATAAGGTTAATGTTTCAGGAGGATAAACTGGAGAGATCAGATAATGACCTTAGTGTTAGAGAGGCTTAAGGTTTTAGCATTAAAGTAGATATAGAGACCACAAATAAAGGATTATAATTATGAAGCATCGTAATGGAATTGAGCAATGTCAGAAAATGCCTTAAAAATCAAGACAGTATCACAAACTATGAAACTGGAAATGGATTAGCCTGCTTTTTTGATCCATGGTTTTACAATCCTTTGCAAATTTTGCTTGCCAGTAACAGTATTTAATTTTTAACCTGGTTAAACCTGGTCTGTTGCAATTTTAATTCAACTCCAGCCATTTGGGAGCTATTTTGGGAGCTTTGTAAATATTCTTTTTTTTCTCCCTGTCTTTTTTTAATTTCTTCTGCAAAACCACGTAGGTAATTCAAGATGGAAATTCACTTTGGTTACCTGTTTCTCTTGGCTGAAAGAAAAATGTGCCTAAAACTTGCAGTATTCTAAGCACATTTAAATTTAATTTTCCTACAAAAATCTACAAACCAGCATGAAGTTATTTTTCTTTTTCTCAGTTCATCATCTGATAGACAACAATTAGTGAGGACACACATAATGGAAAAGTGTCTGAGTTGCTACTTGTGTGAGTTTGCAGAACTCTATTTGCATTCAATAGACCTGTAACAACCATCCCATATGAGAAAAAACCCCCACTCTTTCCATATAGATTATCTGTTCAATGCTTTTGCTTTTATCTGCATAGTTAATTTTTTAGAGGGGAAATCTATTGATTTGAAACAAGGAAATAGCCATAATTCGTGCTTGTTGTCTTTCTAAAAGCTGAAAACAGATCACCTGTAAAACACACTTTGAAATAATTCTGCCCTTTTTTATATCTGGAAACTCTACTGGGATCACTTGTCTATAGCTACCAGGTTTACTATTTTTTTTCAAAATGGGGTAAATTTGAACAGTCTGAATAATTTAAGAGCACATTATCATTACAATTTAGAGACAAACCAGAGAGGGGCTGCACTATAGAACAGCCAGTACTGACATCATGTCTCAGCCGTCTAGGTGGTAGCTTATTGATCTTTCTGTACAGAGGAGACCAGGACTTGATTTCCCAGATCACCAGTTGAGAACTGAAGCACAGGGTAATTAGCAGCCAGATTTCAGATCTCAGATTACTGAGCAAGCAGGTTAGAATAGCTCTCTCCCGGGAAGATGGGGAAACAAGTGAAGGAAATCAGAGGAATAGTTTCTGGATTGTATCTCAGGGAAAAAACCAGCAAATCTGATTTACAGTGTCCATGGCTGAATTTCTACAATTTATGGCACTAGGGAATACTATTGTGAATGTCATAAACTTAAAAATTCCTACACTTGTGCCCTGACAAATATGATTTCATGCAACTGGAAACATCTTTTTTTGGGGGGTTACTTTATCACATCAAGACAGATCAGAATTATTTATTTGTGTTGACTACAGCTGTGTGCCGGGATTCCTACCACCAAATATTCATGGGAATGTTTGACAGCTGCTGCCTGGCAAAGTCCAACACAGTGATTCACTTCTTTGTTTTTTAGAGCTTCTCTGGGCCTGAAGTTTGCATGCCTAGGTTACACTTCACTGCCTGTGAAAATTCAAAGTGCCATTTGGGAGCCCAGACTTATTGGAGCTATTGGAAGTTTTGCCACTGACTCACTGGAGCCAGGAATTCACCCATAGTTTATAGAGTCATATCAGAAAATTGGGGTTTTGTTTGTTTGTTTGTTTGCTTTCTCTGTCTGATAAACCGGACCTGCCTGGTCCTTATAATAAGCCACAAGACCAGCATGACCCTGCATCTTTAAAACCACAACTCATTACTACAAAGTTTGCCTTCACCAACAGAGAGATGTGCAAAAAACATCTTCCAGCGGGGTCTGACTTGTAGGTTTAGCCCCCAATAATTTTATTTGCTGTATCCTCTGAAAACAAAGTCTTTTTTAAATGGGAAGGTAATAAAATAACAAAATAATGTGCATCATTTTAGTACTGTGGTTTGGGCTTTGGTGCTTGTTTTTGGGGGTTTTAGGGCTTTTTTTCCCCCTCAAGGTGTATATTGGTAAATAATTTGAAAGTAACTGCAAGTTACAAGAGGAAATGTGTATTTTTGAAATGTTCTCTGATTACGAGATCTCTCCCACTGCCTCCTTGCTTAGGTTGTCTACTTCTGAAGCTCCACATCTCTGGAAATTCAGCCAATTATACTTTGATGCATAAACACTTACTTGATTGCTCTGCATCCTCGTTTGCCTGTGTGATGGATTGAATGTATGGCAGCTGTCCCCAGAGGCCATCCTGAAAAGATGTTGCAATTCATGAGTTTATCCAAGTGAATAAAACTGAAAATATCTCATAAGTATACAGAAAATGATTTTTTAAAAAATTCTTGTTAGTAAAGAGAGATTAATAGGCAAAAATATCTGTCACAGGGGAAACTTCTTAAAATACCTGAGCCCATTTTAAAAATGTGGAAGTTGGGACATGCATTGTGTACTGATCGCAGGGTGTCACCATGGACACCAACAGAGAAAAGTCAAATATGATGAAAGAGAGAAAAGAGAAAGAGAAGATGTAGTATCCATGACAACAAGTAGAAAAGATGAAGACTCGAAAAAGTTGAAATACCCGTGTTTGTCTGTATTATTAAAACGAAATTTACAAAGTTAGACATCCACACAACGTTGCTTCTGCATAGCTGGATTTTGTGCGAATTGTCAGTGCCAGACAGGTACAAAGGACCTTCCAGTGGTGCATGGATCTCTTCCGTTGTTTTTGCATATTCCTGGAGCCATTTGTGTGAAACCAACCTGCAGCTGGATGAACAGTGGAGATTAGATCCAGCTCTCTTTGTATGTCCATACACACATAGGTCAGCCTGTCGTCAGTCTGAACGTCTGCACCAGTGCATTGCAAATGTGTGTAACAGCCTGGAATTCACTAGGATCTGAAGTAAGGCAATGTGGGATGAATGGATGAACTGAATGGATCAAGGAATCCTATTTTCTTCTCTCGTGATAGGAGCTTTCCTTCTGAAGCTGGAGTCTGCAGTTTGAAGCAAGTGCAATGGACAGAGTGACAGAAAAAGTGATATCTAAAGTCCAGATGAGACTGAGCATTTGTGTCTCCATAAATTATTTTGGGCAGCTCTCTACACACACAAATGGAACTGGTCTGCATTTGCTACATCATGTTTGATTTTACCTTTTGGAGCTATAACAGGTAGACCATGTGATGTTGCAATGCTTTCCTGCAGGGTTTTGAGACTTGAATTGATGTTATGATAAATGTATCATTGCATAATTTATCTCCTAAAAAGTAACTCTTAAGGAGAAGATATTTTTGTACAAGTAGAAATAAGGAGATTTATCCTTTTTTCTAATGTTACTCCATGTCATTGTAGAGGTACTTAAAATTTAGCAAAAAAGTTTTAAACAAAAAATTGCTGGTGTAGAATTCAGGAATATGAAGCAATCTCCTGAAAACATTTGTGAAAGATGCTGTTGTCTTATGTTCAGTGAAAGCTTTCATCCTCAAACAGCATGGAACTTGGGAACATTTTTATTTAAATTCCAACTGTGTCCCTTCAAAAGCTAGACCCAGTACTTTCAGTAGACTTAAGATACTGCATAGTACAATTTTCAGACTATTTTTGGTTTATATTATAGTCTGATGTCTATAAACTCAGAAACATATGTGTTCACATGAGTTTTCAAAAAAACTAATAAAAGACCATTTAGATTTATTTTTGTATACCAAATGCCTTCATTTGGGCAAGTATCTGTCAGTGAGATTTGAAATGTCCTGAAGAAGAGTACTCCATGGATGAATTTTGCATAGAGGGATTTTTGGAACAAGAATGAACACCCAGCATAAGCAGCTAAGCAGAGACAGAGGAGAATTGTGCAGGGACAAAAAATAGAAGGAATCTTTATTTCCGATAACAGGCTTTTCCCTGTGTTTGGAATGCAGATGAAATTAACGTGGCTGTATTTGTGGTCATGCTCCAGCACTACTAATTAGATCAGGATAGTTCCCAGAGGAGAGTGATTTTGGTTAACTGTTAAGATACAGTGCAAACAGAGCATGAAACTTTGTTCTGAAAAGCGATGGGAAAATTTGTATGGTTTCTGTCCCATTTTGGACCCTGAGATCTGAAATGCACGGTAGCACTTCTGTGAAAAAGGAAGGAATAATTTAGGCTGGTGAAACAATAGAATTCTGTGCTTAAAAATAGTTTTCCACGTTTCATATTTTAATTAGTGATTTAAAAGCAGATGGGTGTCAGATAAGCATGGAAGTGTAATTAGTACAAAAGGAGAAGCAGACATGGAACACAGGAAATAATTTTATTCATCATCTTGCTTTGGAAAACTTTCCTGGCATCTAGAGATGTAGATGAGAAATATTTCTTCTTTGGTTTTATAAATAACACTTCTATCTTTTCTCTCTGTGTGGTGTTCAAAAATTTTCTAAAAGTTTCTCACATAGGGACAAAATCTCGGCACCTGTAAATTGAAATATCTTTAATAACTTTAGTATTGTAAATGCAGTTCTCCCTACTGATTACTTTGTTATTCGGGAAATAATCCCGGTTTATATGATTAAGAATGCAATTTTTAAAAGGCAAACAGATAGACTTATAACATGGATACAATATATAGAATAGGTGTATTTTATTCCTTTGTGAATGACGCAGTTCTTTACATTGCAAAACCTGACCTTCTCCCATGGGACAAGAAATCTAATGGCAAAATCCATCCAAGGATGTGGTCAGACTTCCTATTCTGGATGCAGCTGAGCAGCTTCCTAGATCACTGACTCGGGTGGTTTGTTGCCGTCTCCTCTGTACCCTCTGCCTTTGCAAGGCAGAATTTATCACCCTTTGGATCTGACAGCTTAACTATGCATCTGCTTCCCTCTCATCCCATCTGTGGTTTGTTGTGGGCTTTTTTTAAATAAACTCGGCCCCTCTGACAGAACTGGAGCAGGCAGGGACTCTATCTCTGCAATAGCACTGACCTGCAGCAGTTGCCTTCTGAGGGCAGCAACAAGCACCTGAGGCTGAGCCATAACCCCTCAGCCCAATATTTGGGACGTGAGTGCTCTTCCTTTGGCCGAGCTCGGAAAGGGAAGGGGGAGCTGCAATGGTGTGATGTGCTGTCGTGGCTAAATGCCAGGCACCTACGACGTTTGCTCTCCGTGCTCTCTCCTGATGCAGCTATGCAGAGGAGAGGGAAAACTAACACAAAACACTGGACTTATGAGTTGAGATAAGATCACTGATAAGGAGGACGCACGAGATACAGGGCAAAAGTAGGCGGGAAACTTAAAGTTGCAAAAAAAAAGTGATTTATTAATCTAACAGAGTCGGAGGATAAATCAGAGGTAAAAATAAGCTCTTAAGACTCCGTTTCTTCACTCACCCCCCCTTCCCTCTTAAGGCACCGCTTCTCAGCTCACCCCCTCCCTCCTTCCTTCTAACCAACAGCTCCGGGGTGGGGGCAGGGTGTGGGGGTTTCCTTTGGTCAGGGTCAGTCCATCAGGGGGTAGAGTCCTCTACTTAGCCATGGGGGTCCCTCCCACTAGAGACAGTCCTCTGCGAACTTCTTTGCCGTGAGTCCAATCTCACGAACAGTCCTGCAGAATTCCAAGCCGAGGTCAGGCTGTTTCCATCCCGGGAGCAAGGCCTTTCTCTCTCCTGCAAGGCCTCTGCAACTCTCAGTCTCTGGGACTCCCACTGGATCACAGCTTCCTGCAGGCATCACCTGCTCCTCTGGTGTGGGCACCTCCCCACAGGCTCTGGGGGTTGCTCTGCATCCCCTGGACTCCATGGGCTGCAGGGGGACCACCTGCTCCCCCCATGGTCTTCACCACGGCTGGCAGAGGGTTTTCAGCTCCAGCGCCTAGAGCACCTCCTCTCCCCCTTCTCCACTGACCTTGGGGCCTCCATGTTTCCCTCACATATTTTTACCTCCTCCTCCTCCTTCCCTGGCTAAAAAGAAGTGCGTGCTCACATTGTTTTGATTTCTTCTTAAATATGTAACGTAACTAACATCTCTAATTGGCCCAGGTTTGGCCAGCACCATGTCCATCATTTTCAGAGCCATCAGAGACTGGCTCTGCTGGACATGGTGGAAAATTTCCAGAATCTTTACTCAGGACATGCAGGAGCCATCTTTGTACCCCACCCTATTCACTCGCAAAAACTGGGCCAAGCAAAACTACCACATGTGTCCTTTGCATTATGCAAAGTTATGGCACGCATGAGTTACAGAGTGTGAGGCTTAAGGATCAGCCTCTAGACAACTAATTCTGCATGCCAGAGTAATTCTTAATTTATGCTGTTCCAGGATAGTACAAAATGGATCACAAGGCCATTAATAAATGGCCTTTTTATTAATGGCCTCAGCCAATTAATTAAAAAAACCCCAAAACCAAACTAAAGAAAGGCTGCTGAAGTAAAATGTGTTTTGTATTCTCATTTGCTGGCTCGGAAAGGCAGATATAGACCTGCTGCTCCTGTAAATGGGAAATGAAGTTTAGAAAGCAAGTATCTTTAGGACATCTGTAAGTAATGCTTTGGGAATGAGTTTTTGAGCTATTTTCTGTGAATTCTATGAGGGGAACTCAAGCTGCTATCCTTAAGAAATTTTCAAGTTATGTCAATCATCAAAACCCCCAACTCTTGGATTTTATTTTTTGATGGGGGGAAGATGGCTTTCTGTCAAAGTTGAATCCACACTGAAATAGAGAATTCTGCAATTAATTATCCAATTATATTGATTGGAAAATATTATTTCCATGGTCCAGCAGGCATCTGCTGCGACGTGAAGGATTCAGGTTCAAATACTCTCTCTTGAGTACAAATGAATTTCTAAATTGATAGGATTCTTTCTTAGCTAATCTGTTCCATTTGGTCAACATAGACCAAATGGAACAGATAGATAATACTTCTCTCTGAAGGTACCTTGTAAAAGTATTTGTAACTGCTGCATGAAGCTGCACTTTTACAGTTTCACACGGCAATTACAAATACTTTTACAAGATAAATTTTTTAAAGTGCTCCCCTCTTTGCTAGAAATTTTGTTTTTCTAGAAATTGCCAAGAATGTACAAAAATAATAAAATGATATTTTAGTGTAAGTTTTAAAAACAAGAAAACTTTACCACAAACTTACTGGAGTCACTGAAAAGAATCCTTCTGATTTTCAGCAATATTCATTGTACATCTTGCAGTACCTCTGTGGCAGCACACTTCTGTTCTTGCTGCTGTTTGGCTACAGAGATGGCCACACTTTGGTGAGGTAGATATGCTAAAAGGGTAGAAAATTCATGTGTATTGGCAATTATGTGGGCAATACAAATTATGGGCATTGAATGACTTAAACATAGCACTTCAGTGATCAATAAGTTGAGAGGTGTTTGCTCTGTAAGAGGGGCAATTTCACCCAGAGTTTTTACTGTGCTTCCATTTATCACTATCAAATTATTCACCCTTGCTAACAGAACTGGCTGTCACTACTCAAGCTTTGAAATCCAATCATTTATTTAAAACGCTTGATTTTAATATCAATGATTCAACAGTGGTTGTTCTGAATGCAGCCAATAACAACTGACTAATTATTTGAATTATATCTTAGGAAGGAAGATTTGGTTAATGCACAAGCATGAGCAGGATTTTTTGTTTTATTGCCTGAAAACCATTAATTCCTGCACAGTTTCCTTTCTAATCAGAACACAGCACGGCTTCTGCTGAAAAGAATTGATTTTTTTTTAGCAAGTCTTAATAGACAGCACTGAGAAATGCAATGATTACAAGACAGAATGGAATGAGATTTATTTGGAAAACTGTCATACAGAGTATCAGCCTGTCTCTGAGACAGGAATGTGTTTCAGGTAAATGATGTCATACATTCAAGAGCTACTTTTTCACTGTCAGGTATTACAAATGAGTCTCCTTCACAGTTCTCAATGGGAAAAAAAATAATACCCCATGTATTGAAACTTGCTTAAGAATATGAATGCTCCAAAACTGTGTTTTTCACAGGAAAGACTGGGATATAATAAGGCAGATTTTGTAAAGCTTGGGGACTCTCCCCTCCCCCCTGAATCATTTTGTAAACAAGTGTTTCCTGTGTCAAAACAAACAAGATCTGTCACTCATGTGGTAGTCACACTGATTATTTTCTGTTCATGCCACCATCCATATTTATTTGCTCATATTTTTAAACACAGTAAAATATACCAGCCACTTGGCAATGAAACTGTCATACCTTGCCAGGTATAATAGGCTCTTGGCTCATAGAAAAATAGTGAAGGTAGAGAAAAGCCCTCTGGGTTTTACAGTACCACACCAGATAAATCCTGGTTTTCATTCCATGAAAGAAAGGTGTATCACAAAAAAACCCACTCTTAAAATTCAACTAGGAAAATAATTAATCCAAATGTATTCCAATAAATGAATTATAATATGCTAATACAGCAAAATAATTTTTTTAAGTGAGGAAAACTGTGAAGTATTTTAATTTTGATTCCTGATACACAGTGCACACCTGTGCATGGAGGAAGTGATTTCAGGGTCCAAGGTTAGAGTTGTAGAAGGGATTTGGGTGTAATTTGCTGTGTAGTACATGGATGTAGAGATATATGTGCAAGCTGAGCTCCTGCAAATTACTGTGCCCTGAGCAGGAAGGAGATGACCTGATGAGGTGCCTTCCGGTCTCAGTCATCCTATGGCCCTTGATAAAACCACAGATTAAACCCAAGAAAATTAGCTGAAAGAAGCCACATTATTCAGGGACAGAATATCTTTTACCAGTACTGCTCAGGTGGCTGAGGTTTCAATGTAGGCATCTCTTTTATCTTTGAAAGTTAAGTGGGAGAGTTTAAGATTTTACCAGGATTTCACAAAGAGACTTGAAATTGTGTAACATTTCCTAAAAAGTCTCAGATGAACTGTTCTTTCCTCTTCTTCAACAGAAGACAAAATTGTGGTACGAGGGAACTGTAATTCCAACGCCTGACACATGAAATTTCTCTAGGCACTTGCTCCATCACTCCGTCTGAATTCAGTTCCACACAGAAAAATTATCCACATGAATTAATTGATTTTGATGCTTGTTTTGTTATGAAACGTGAAGCTACCGTCAAGAACCTTCTGTAACAGGAATTATAGCAAATGTGGGAGAGGAAAAATGTAGCTTAGTCCAAGAAAATCATAAAAGTGTTGACAAGGTAAATTTTTGTGTAAAATCCCTACCTTTACAATAATTATAAAATTTCTATTTGTTTCATTGAAAATACAATTTCATCTCTGTTTTTAGAGAAAGTTCTTGAAGTATTCCCTGTAAGTATTCTTTAATATTACTTAAAGACAGCATTGAAATTGGGAATACAGCACAGAAACCTTGACATGGTAAAGAAGGAATTTTCCAAGGATACATTTATCCAAATTAAACTTTTGTTCAAAATGGCTTTAAGATTTTCCGAAAACTTGAAATACTGAAAGCTAAAAATTCTAATTTAAAAAGCAGCTCAAGTGTTCAAGAGGTGAAGCCGTTCAGGTTTGCTCAAAAATTTTGCTCTAGGAAAATTCACCTTTGAGTATGAATTGTCACAGTGAAAAATACTTGTGACTACCAACTCGCCAGCTAATTTAAATCTTTTTATTTTACACTTTTTTTTTTTAACGTATCTGCACTGATTTTTTTCTTTTTCTTTTAAGATTTCAGAAGAGAGATAAGAGCAAAATAGAAGAGGGTTTTTGAACGTTATCATTTGAGATTGAGAGGTCTGAAAGAGAACATATGGTGTTACCTCAGCTGAGATAACAGTGCTTCTCTACCAGGATTTTTATCCTGTCTGTTAAGACCTTTCTGCATGTGTGTGTTTCAGTCTTTGCAACACTGATATTCTTTACCTTTTTTTTTAGTTACACTTCCAAATAAAGTGGGTAAAAATATTGACTCTTTTTCCTTCTTCCAATTACAAATGAACTTGAGCCGTTCCCAAGAGAAAACTTCTCTCTCTAATGAATTTAAAATCAAATTTGCCTCTGAAAATACAACATAGATGTACCAAGAATACTTTTTCTTGTTTGCTGTTGTTTTATATTTGCTCTTCATATGAAGAGGTTTAACTCCAATGAGACACTGAAGAGAAATTATATTTAGTTTCACTTACAGAATATCAGTGAGTCAAAACAAAATCAAGATAAAAGTCGTAGAAAATAATTCCAGTTTATGACTGCTAATTGTAAAAAGGAAAATACTGAGTAGTTTTTGTAGAAAAAAACTATTTCAGTTAATAAAGTGTTAATTATGAACATAGAAATTACTGCAACAAATCTTACCAGTCTTCTTTTCATTATTTTGTGGACAATTAAAAAAAAAATCCCTTGCTAATTAACACTTTCAGGTAGTATATTGATTTTTAGTTAGTTGTTACAAGACTCTGTCCCAGCTGCTAGAACCTGCTACCGTCTCAGGTCCTTTCCAAAGGCTGTAAATCAATGCAGCTCTTAATGGGAAGGAACTTTTCAGAATGAGTTAACGAGAAGAGATGTAGAGCTGATTTACTGAAGTGTGGAGTCGGCTTCACAGCCAAAATCACCGGGCTGCTGCCAGTTACAGAACTCCTGCTCAGCACAGTTAATTTCACCTACTAAAAGGTTCATTTTTCACATTTGGTTTAGGTAACTTCCCATAGACTGAGATCCTCTAAGTAAGATTTACATTGCAAACTTATAATAAGAAGATTTAAGATTATTTTGGTAAGCTCAGTGGTCTCCCATTATAGTGTAACAAATGAAGGAGAAAATCAGTGTATTTATATTTAAAAAAAAAGGATAAAATAATTAATCTGTTACATTCTGGGAGGATACATCAATAGTTGTGGTGTTTTCTTACCTCTTGTCCTTCTGTCCTCTTGTCAGATATGAATGGAGATAAAGCCTGGCTAATAATGAGAAGATGAGAAAACAATTATTCTGAATTAGGTATTAATGAAAAGAGTTTGCCTGAAGTACTTGTCTAAAGGATAATGCTGTCAATTGATTAATCACACCATTCAAACAAGTTTAATTTAGGGATAGGATTAAAGAACTCATCATGTGTCACAGGAAACCACCAGCACCATAGATTCATGGAAACACTTGTGGACCACTGTGGTAGTTTTGCCTGGCCCAGTTTTTGCCAGTGAACAGGGTGGGGTACAAAGATGGCTCCTGCATGTCCTGAGTAAAGATTCTGGAAATTTTCCACCATGTCCAGCAGAGCCAGTCTCTGATGGCTGTAAAATGATGGACGTGCTGCTGGTAAAACCTGGGCCAATTAGAGATGTTAGTTACGCCTCTGTGAAAACATATTTAAGAAGAAATCAAAACAATGTGAGCACGCACTTCTTTTTAGCCAGGGAAGGAGGAGGAGGAGGTAAAAATATGTGAGGGAGAACAACATGGAGGCACCAAGGTCAGTGGAAAGGCGGGGGAGGAGGTGCTCTAGGCGCCAGAGCTGAAAACCCTCTGCCAGCCGTGGTGAAGACCATGGGGGAAGCAGGTGGTCCCCCTGCAGCCCATGGAGTCCAGGGGATGCAGAGAACCCCC
>VZRL01003051.1:1472413-1615985 GCA_013397895.1 Origma solitaria | reverse complement strand
TAGAGAAACAGTGTCTGCAGTAGAAGAATTGCGATGGACTGACCTAAGAAAAAAACCCCACACCCTGCCCCTGCCTGGGAGTTGTTAGTTAGTTAGAAAGGAGGGAGGGGGTGAGCTGAGAAGTGGTGCCTTAAGAGGGAAAAGAGGGGTGAGTGAAGAAATGGTGTCTTAAGAGCTTATTTTTATCTCCAATTTATCCTCTGACTCTGTTAGATTAATAAATCACTTTTTTGCAACTTTAAGTTTCCCGCCTGCTCTTGCCCTGAATCTCGTGCGTCCTCCTTATCAGTGATCTTATCTCAACTCATGAGTCCAGTGTTTTGTGTTAGTTTTTCCTCTCCTCTGCATAGCTGCAGCAGGAGAGAGCATAGAAAGCAAACGTTGTAGGTGCCTGGCATTTAGCCAGGGTCAAACCCACGACAACCACACCCCAAGAGTGGATATGTAAATTGAAGAGCTGATGTGATATGAGTTGAGTTAAAAGATAGGTGTTTTCCTAGACCCCTTTCTAGTATCAGTATTTTTTGAATTTCATTTATTTGAAACTTTAATGATATAGTAAAAAAGGGTTGTAGCTCTTACACAAGCTACCTATCAGTCACACGGATAAAGGCACTAATTATAGTAAATTGTGTAACATTCCCAATACTTCATTTTTTTCCTCACTTACAGATTTTCCTGAGATGGCAAATATTGAAAAGCTTCAAATTTTTAATATAAGGAACTGTTGCTGTGTAATACATCCCGAATCAGCCAATAAAGTGTACATCCACATAGCTATTGATTCAGTCCCTCTGCAAACTCAGTCCATTATTTCTGTATGACCAAGAATAAATTGATCTTTTTTTGTGATCAAAGACTGAACTCTTTACTGCTCCTGGATACTAGCACAGGAATTTAGTGCCGGGTTGCCAGCTTCTGAGAAAAGGCTGTGAGACTAACACAGAATTGCTGCCTAGGCAGAGAGTATTAAGGATCACCACTTGAGGCTCAGTTGTCTGCCTCAGAAAAGGAAGACTTTTAAAGTGTAATTTCCTTTTGCTACTGATGTGGTTTTTTCCTCTGCTTGTATTGCTGAGGGCCACTCAGCTACAGCAGATGAGAAACCTTTCCCCCTCCCTTCCTCTGTAAACCTAAGATAAACTGAAAAACCTTCATGTGCCACAAATCTCTTGACAAAGATTATTACACAACATGAAAGTGAATTATGATAATTTCTCACTGATTTTAATATGGAAGAAGGTGCTCAGAGAGATACAGAGAATAAGACTACAAAAGTCTCCATTAGTGCTTCGGTATGGACTTTGAAGGGATTTCCATCCATGCTGTGTGAGGTGCTTTGTTTCTTGCATAGCTGTGCATTGGAGCCAAATCCATGTTGCAGTTTGATCCCATTGTTCCCAAGAGTGACGTAGGAACTACCTGGGGTAAACCAGTGGGAAGTGATTTATATAAATTAATTGTTTTCTGTCTTTGCCTGTGTTTATTCTTTCCTTTGACGTTGGTCTTTCAATGTGACACATCGTCACACCTCTGAGTAGGACAGTTAGCTCCTGGGATTTTGCCATGGAGAAAATGTCATGGATAAACTCTTTGTGAAACTCATTTATGTGCATCTCTGAGACAAAGAACATCACAAAAAAACCAGCATGACAAGCTATTTTTCCAAGAATTTCATCAGGTTTAATCAACAACCAAATGAGAACACTAATACATGCCATTTTCCTTCTTTCCTGTCTTCTACAGCATCTTGGTCTGAAGCCATAAAATCTCACAGACCAAAATTGTGATCAGGCAGGTGAATCTTGAAAGCCAAAAGTCTGTGTCCTTTTTTCCAGTGAGTAGGCCCTGGGATTTAGGAGGAAATTATTAACTGCTGAGGAACCTACACCGTGACTTTTACTTAAGGAGTACTTGGTTGAAGGTAAAGGCAAAATTCAAACAGAAGCCAACAAGAAACAGTCTGCAGGTGAGAGAGTGTGGAGACTATATATGAGGGACACAGTGGTACACCAAGCAAAGAGGTGGGAAACCATTATCATTTGGACATATAACCTCAGGGAAGATAAAAGGGTACTTTAAGCTACTTAAAGTGACTTGAAGGACACATTTGAGATTGAGATAGGCATTTCCTCACAAGCTCTGTTTTGCTGAAAGGTTATTGCATATATGCTCTGGGCCATTCTCCCAGTGTTTGTATGGAATTCTTACCACCCAGGTACCCTCAAGGGCATATTTACAAGGTACATGAAATCTTTAACGTGAAAAAAAGTTGAAATAAGAAACTCCTAACATGCAAGTGGGAGCACAGCTTAAATGGAAGGTAATACCACTTTGGTTTTTATTTTTTAATTGAAGTTACATTCTTCTGTTTAGATCAGTCTCTGATTAAGGTAGGTTTTATGGAAAATTCTATTCCTGCAGGGTTTTTTTTTAACATGAGCAGATATCAAGACGCAGAAAAACCTTCTATTTCCTTGTCTGCTGAGGCCTTAGGTGCTCTGCACTTGCTGATGGAGATCAGGTTTTCGCACTTTATCAACACCCAGCAATTCCCATTTCAATACTTATGATCAGACAACATTTTGTAAACTCTAGTCAAGTTGAACATTTTGAGTTCTACTTATTTTGCACAACATCCAAAAAGGGCTTTTGACACACCCAGATCATAAATCTCATTTTTTCATTAAAGTTTCTCATTTTTTCAGAGAATTTTTAAAAAGCAGACTTAAACCAAAATGCTCTAACAATGTTTCTAATTGGGAATTTTATTATAGACACATCAGAAAAGAGAGAATTGAGCTCATGCCTTGAGCAATGAGATAAATCTAGCTCTGCTTCTCTTAAAAGCATTTTCTGTGTGAAGCAGATCTAGTACAACAATGCAAATAGGCTTAAAATAATAGTGAAAAATTTAAAAACCCAGCCCATCTCCTCAAGCCTGTTTAATTCATTACCTGGGTACCTAGGGGTATATGCTAAATTAAGAGCAGGACTCTTTAATTAAAATCTCATAAAATCAGGAGCTTAGAAAGTTGCATTTTTTTAAAGTGGGTTTGCCCATTAGTTCAGACCTTATAAATACCTGACTGTTATTTACTTATTGAATCTCAACTCCATTTAACCTTACACCTATTAAGTAATGTTCTTATTCATAAAGATGATTTAAAACCCACTACAGTTAATATTAATCTACAGATTGAGGGTCCTTTTTGATTCTTTATATTATAGTGGCATATAAAATGTGAAGGGATTTATACCAGTTATTTGGTTTGGACTAGGTGAAAATAAAAAGAGCTGTAGTGACTTTATACAATGGAAGTATCTTAGGCTGTAGTCATATATTAGAGAAGGATTTGGGGCAAGATGGAGCTGGGGAAGAAAAAGCTCAGCTAATTTTCTGTTTTAATAACATGCTTAGCAAACGTACCATGATATTAATGCCTCTGTGTGACTAAATGTGTTATTTCTTTCTATTTGATGCAGCTGAGTGGTCATTAATGTATTGCAAGAAAAAAAATGAAATTAAAAATGTCAAGCTTTTTATACATATTATTTTCAATTTTTAATGTATGTGTGACCCTGAGTGTATAAAGAATCGCACTTGCTGTTGCAAAAATCTACTGGAGGCAAAAGCATAGGCAGTGTTACTTCTAAACACCACAGTTTAGCATTGTATTTATGTAGACTCCTAGAAATTTCCCTATTTTCTCTAACCTCTTCACTTTGAAGATGTTCAAATCTATTCCTCCCTTAATATCCTGGATCTGAAATGAGAGAGAACTGTTTCCTCAGTATACAGCCTATTTCAATGATTTAATTTGTGTCAATAATAAAGCAGAAAGAGAAGACCAAAGTATTTCTTCTAAGCCACCCCTGTCTAAGCAAAAATTCAAGGACTGAGTTCTGCATACAGACTTAAAAAATATTCAGATAAACCTTACTGTCCAAAGGATCACTTGTACTGGTGCATGGGTTGTTCCATTTTATCACAGCTGAAGTTCTGCCAACTTTTATCTCTGCTATGGGAAAGAGATGAGAAAATATTCTGGAAGGTCAGTCCAGTGCTTTTTACAGTTATTTGCTTTGTGCTGACAATTGGGTATAGGAGGAAGCCCTTTGTAGCACCTTGTAAAACAACACCCCTAATTTTTATGGTCTTATAATTATGCATAAAAATCAAAGAAAATCTAAAAATCCCTCAAAGCAAACTTTCAACTTTCGTAAATGTACTGGTAATTCCAAAGCATCTACTAAAAGAAAATATTTTCCCTGCTTGTTTATCTTTCTTTTCACTCTGAAAATACATTCAATTAACTGCTAATTTTTGTTTAATCCACCTGATGTTATGAAAAAAGTTTGCCAGACATTCAATATGGAGGAAAATTGGCCACAAAAGATGCAAATGCATTAATTTGTCTGCTTCCAGGAGGTGTCTCAACTGCTTCACTTGCATTCTACAAGTCACTCATTTTTGCCTGAAAATCTGCTGTCTCTCCACATCCCAAACAATTCTTTTTGGGAAGTAAAAGTGCTTTCTTTCCTGAAGACTTCTCTGCTCTCCAGTGCAGTGTTTTGAAGCTCAGTAATGGGAGCCATGCTGAATGTGAGGTCTGTTGCCATTAGTGCTACCTGGAAAGTGCTTGAAATTGAGTTTGTTACCGCCAGCCCTGACAGCTCTGTGTGACAGTGACTAAGCAGCTTTAAGAAAGTTCACTGATAAACTCTCAGCCCTGTAGAAGATATTTAAGGCTTTTTGTTGGTTGTTTGGGTTTTTTTCCCCTACCTGTAGGTCTTTCAAAACAAAACAAGTGATAACAGTTAATTGGTATTTTAGTAAGAAGTGAAATTCTATTTTACACTTATTCATCCATTTTCTTGGATGGATCTGTTGACATTATGGGCTTCAAAGGCTGGCTCTGCCTCCCTGCATATTAAGCAAACCATCCTGCAGCAGATAAGGAGAGTGTTATTGCTGTGCTATCACACAGGTGGAACTCAGTTAAACTTGCAGAATTTGTAAGAGCTTGAAAGCAGCATCCAACAGCTTCATGAGACACAGGCTGCAAACTATTGTCTTTTGCTGAAGAGTTAGACTTCCCTTTCCTTCAGTCAGTTCAAATCCCAGTGAAATCAGTAGGGCTTCGGTAGATCCTGTTAGTAACAGCCAGATCCTCTCTGTTGTTCCATTCCCTTATCCTTAGCTCAGTCTGTACTCCCTGTTCCTCCTCTGCTGCAGGTAGGAAATGTTCTAGCTGAATTATTTCCTGGCTATTCCCAAACTCTGTGTATTGGGAAATTCACACCAGCTTTCTGACATGCTTTCACAGGCTGCACAGAGGGATAAAACAGCAGAGAGGTTTCAATGTCGGCTTGCCAACCCACCCTTGAAGAAGAGGATGCAAAACCAAATTGAATTTAAGTCTTGAAAAAAGAAATCAAATTGTGCTGCCTGCATTCAGAATATTTTCCTTTTCAAAGCAGGAACAGAAATTTTCTTAGTGGGAAGTCTGGTGACTGCAGAAACAAACAATCTCTCTAAGGCTTATTTTCTCATCTTGAAATGCATTTCACACCTCTCCTGAAACTGAGCTCTTTTCACATATTTACAACAATTGCTCTATTAGTAACATGTAAAACTGTTCAACTTGCATGTTGTGAAGTAAATGATAGAGAGTTTTGCACTTAAAATTATTTGTTGGCTTTTGTTATTTGCGTCATATTCCTAATTTTCTTGTTGTACATTTTTTGCTGAGCATAAAATTTCATTTCTGCACAAATACCTCTTCAAATACAAATAAATTTTGAGTTTGCAAGCCTTTTCTTGTCTAAAAGATGTGTAATTTTCTATCTACATAATTTGTTTCTGCTTATGAATGCTCCAGTTGAAACAGAGTAACTGAAATCAGCAGAGTGGTACAAAGTCTGTTTTGGCAGTCTTCCTATGTCTATAAATCAATCCAGAATGCAATGGCAGCAATTTGCAAAAACAGGCAATTCTGCAAATAAGAGAGTATTGTATGTACTTTTGTGGCCATTTTTAATAAACTGTTATTATGAAATATGCCAAATAGTTAACTTTGAAGATTAAAAACACTTCATGGAACAGAAACAACAGGAGCACATCTCATTGAGGGAGATTTTGTGCAATGCTCTTTTACAGTGACTACTTGCATTTATTCTTTTCTGCTAAAATAATGGAAACCTCAATAGAGGCTAATCCTGAGAAGGTTGTCCTAGCTCAAACATCATCCTTGGTTAGTCTCACCATTTCATACAAGAGAGGATCCTTTCTTTTAAACTTTGAGGGAGCAGATTTTTGTTTCATTTATTCAACAAGAGCTTGGGCTGTTGTCCAAAGTTTGGCTCTTTATCTGCTGGGAGGATACAGCCGTTCATCTGAGGTGAAATAATTTGTCATCTCTGTGTCTGTGCCTGAATGTGTGACTTGTGAGTGTAATGAGCTCCGTGATAGCTCATATGCTCTTTGTTTTTCACTAAAGTGATAAAAATAAGGTCACTCACAGTCCTTTTCTGTCTTCTTTCCTTCCTTGAATTTTGAAGCAGCTTTTTTTTCATTAAAGATAATTTTGCAAGAGGAGCAGGTTTATCACACAGCAAATCCTTTGGCTCCTGATGCACCAAAACCATTGAGTGTTAAGGACTGGGGCTCACCTGCTGCTGCTTCTATCAGTAAGGATTTTACTGTGAGACGCTTCCTCCTATGAGCTTCTGTCTGTTTGTGTTCTGAAGCAGCTGCGGAAATTACTTTGATCCATCTCATCCGTGGCCAATGTATGAAATGCTGGACACAAATCTTTTGTGAGGAAGGGTCTGAGAGGAGAGATGTTGCAAAGTCAGCAGCAGTGGAACGAGACCTGAGATGTGCATGGCCATCATTGGCTGTTTAGGACAAGGGAGTGAAGACAAAGTGTGTTGCTAAAATTGTGATTCAAGATAAATGCAAGAAGAACACGGGGAAAAAAGAACTATTTAAATGTTATTTTCTTTACTGTGCCATCAAAGATGACACCTATTAGTAGCAATAGTTATTTCACAGGGCACGTAAAATAAAATAAAATTTTATTTTCAATTGCGCTCCTTCACATTCACTCACCTTTCAGGATGTAATCAGCTTTACTGTCCTTTTCACCTTGTTTTAAAAAGTTTAATAGACAGCTTGCTCAAATTTTCACTTAAGCATTCTGTCCAAAATTTTAAAAAATGCAACACAAAATACGTAGTTTCAATACCAAGTGTGTTAAAGTAGCCTATGTTGTTTGATGTTTCCTTACAAAATATTTTATTACATAAGCTGAAGTGTATTAAGATAGCTTCAAATGCTTTCAGAGCAAATAACTTAAATGAAAAAAAAGGAAAAAATGTGATTTTTTTAATGGAGGCACGTGCTATCATGAAGTTCTTTTTGCAGTTCTGTACTGCATAATTCTTGATGATCCTCTGACAAACTCAACAGGTTGTGTCTCTTTGATATCTTTATGATGATGCTGACCACATAAAAATAATGGTTTCTTAGTAAATATCCACATACCTTGGATGCTGGTTCTAGTCCTAAACCATGAAGAAATCACTTCTGTTCAGCTTTGTTTTATTTCAGAGTGGAAACTAAGCTTATCGAAGGTTGTTGATGTATGAAGGAAAGAGAGAAAAGTATTTCTCCCTTACAAAGAATATAAAGAACAGTGAAAAAATGTAATTTCCTGGAACTTCTTCCTGAGAAATCTTACCTTTCAAATATTAAATTAGACTTTTAAAAGCAACTTACATTGCAAGAACCATCATGTAGGATAAAAAAATATTTTTGCAATATTTGATTCTCACTTCCTTTTCTCAAAGGTCAGTCTTTTCATATGCACACAAGCTGCTTGATATGAATCAGGCATCAATCTACAGGAAAGAATTGTTATATGCATTGATTTTGGATAGCACGTACAGTCTGAACTTTCTTATATCACTGAGGTTCATGGTGTAAATATTTATTTTAAGTGCACAAAATCACGAAAAGAAGTTATCAAAAGAATAATAAGCACAATTTAGATTATTTACAGATTATTTATAGGGCATTTTTTTCTTGAGACCATAGCACATTAACATGAAATAATGAAGGATTTAAAGCTAATGTACATCTCTGGGATAAGCAATGTTTATTCTGAGTAATAAAATCAATATCAGTGCTCTGTTTGGAATAATGTGTTTTCCTTGAAAATCAAAAAACATTGAAACTTTGAGACCATGTCAGGTTCTGTCAGCAGCTCATACATACAACCTCAAGATATGCCCCATGCTTCTGCCTGGCAGGTGGGAATCCAAAGACTCTGAGCTTATTTTATGATGTTTACGGTATTTCTGAGGCAAAGTGTTGGTAAATTTCAGGTTTTTTGGGGGTTTTTTCCATGTGTTTGGATTTAGTTTTTATTAGATGCACACATTTTCAGGAATTTTGGATTAATCGACATTTCATTTCCTAGCCAGGGATATTATTTATTTTGTTAAACTTGTGTTATATTTTGCTATGATATAAACAGAAACGAACAAACAAATCACTTGCCCCTGTGTCTCTGAAATATGCTATCTATACATTAATTTCCATTTGAATTGGAGGATTCACATGCAATTAAACTACTCACTCTACTGCTAAATGGATTGTTAAACTGGTCAATAATTTTTAGTTTCCACAGGCCCTCGGTTGCCTCTGAGAGAATCATTTATAAATGTTCTAGGAACTCTCTGGAAATGCAGTGATAGCACATCCCTAATTGCCTCCCTTGTTATGCATGTATGTGCTTGCTTGTTCCTGGGTCAAAGGCTTCAGTGTCCCACTTTTCCAGCCAAGCACAAACAAGTGGAATAACCAGGACACGATGTGGTTACCAGGCAAAAGCACCTACTGATTAGTGCCACCCAGGATTTGGCAGCGAGGCAGTTAAAGACAAAATATTATCCTTGCTACCTCCTGCACATTTGCCATTTGTTGCGTTATTTGTATTAAAATCAGCCTGTTTAGAAGCAAGAGAGATGTTTTCGTGATGGAATCAGAGCAATTGGTTGTTTGTTTTTGAAATTCAACTAAGCCATCTATATCACTTTCTATAGCTTAATTTTTCTTCACTGAAATCAAGCCTGACACCCTAACTGAGCAGAAAGCTGTGTCTTTTTTTTTTTTTTTTCCCAACGTGCAAAATGTTTACTTTTGGAGAGAAATCAAGGGATAATGGCTCATAGAGATTTGGTAAATGTTGTGCTTTCTCTTACATTTGATGAACGTGCAGATTCCTCTAAGGCCACAAGTAGAAAATCTTTGAAAGAAACTAAGATCTTACTCCGATAGCAGTCTTTCACTAGAGTGAGAAATACTTTGAAAAATACCACAAACCCATGTTTTTGAGGTTAATTTCTGGTCAATTACTTCCCGTTATTTTTTGTGCCAGCCTGGACTTTACCTGCTGGCCCTTCAGGCTGCTTTCTCCACATCAAAGAACAGTGAAGTATTCTGATTTATATCAAAACTCAATGTATGAAGGCACTGGATTTCTTGGAGTACATTTGTAAGGGCTTGCACTGATGAAATATGGAGTAGAATATCTGCAGATTTAATTTTGCAGCAATAGAGATTGATTACTGAAGAACTTCCAAATATTCCTGCCTTTAAGTACTTTGTGCTTTGTAACCACAAGCAGAGCACCAACATTCCAAGAGACAGGTTTATAGTTAAAAATACATTTGTAACAAAGAAAGCCATATGCAGATAAACAATTTATAAGAAGGGTATTCATTAGAAAATTAATGAAATTTTCATTGATATAAAAAGCCAAAGGGGCTGAATTTGTATTTTCCACAAACTGACATAGGTCCTCGGACTCAGGGGAGATATGCTCATATTCAGGGAATCCATCTCATTCAGAGAGTTATTACACTCCAAGAAAAGGGGAGTCCCACAAGACTTCACAAGGATGATATTTAATTTTCATCTCAAGATTGTTGTAGTAGGTCACCAGCTTTGACTGCGTGAGAATCCTTCTTGTGGGATGATGCTTCTCTCCTTGCATAGAGCCTAAAGTACACAAAGCCTCCTTTTTCAAAGTGGATATCCATTTTGACAAGAAAATGGAATCAGCTCTAATAAAACTAGGAGAGAAGGGGAAAACCTATTACTTGCAGGCTGAGGATTGAAAACTACTGTGACTGTTCTTGCTGCTTTGATTTTTAAAGGAAGCCTGACTGGGTTTTGGGTTGGTTCTGTTGTTATTTCTGGTTTTGTTTTCCATTCAGTGTGGGGAAAAATACACCAAATTGAAAACTTTCTGTTTTCTGTAAGAAACACACCATGAAGTATCCTTTGTGGTTAAAATGTGATTTATGATTTTTTGTTGAATATTTAGCAGAGTGGTTTTTCCACTCTTCCAAATAATGTGGAACATATTGAAGCTTGCTTTTTTATGGAATTTGATTCTTCTGTAAAGTCAGTTTCTGGTTCTTCAACAGACTTCCCATGTGACTTCCTCAGCCACAGTTTGTCACCTTGTAACACTGAATTAATTTGTTCCATATTTTAGAGGCCTTCTGAGAATAAATCTACATATTCATGCAAAGTGGCAATATATTAAGTGATGACTATCCCCTTTTAGAGAAAAATCTATAAATAAGAAACCCCTGGAAGACTGTAGCATTGTAGCACAATCCATTTTTGCATAAAATGAATTTTGTTCTCCCTTGTTACGCTCTAACAGATCACTGATTTTTATTATGAAAGAAAGGCTACAATTACCAAATACTGGAATGATTCGTGATCCAGTCTAATTTCCAGAAATGTTCACAAAACTTTCTCATTGCTGTGGGAAGCCATAATTGGGTACCCTTATTCTGCAAAACGCTTTGCCATCTAAACAAGGAGTTGCTTCTTCACCAGCAGTCATATTCGTCCTGAAAGACTGAAAAATATTGCACCAGATTCAGATGTCCTTGGTCATTCCCTCCATATTAATTTATAACGTTATCTATATATAACAACAACAAAAAAAAAAATCAATCTTGTGCCCTTTACAATTATCTAAAAGCAAAATGCAAATCTGCTTTAAGCTTTCAGAATAATTTGCCCCATTTCCTAGAATAATAGTCAAATTGTGTGGCTGGACGTGGCGAAAATTTTGTTAATAACTACTGTAATGTATATAGCTCAGCATTTCATTGAGGCACATTGCAAATGCACTCTGTTAATCCAAATTGATCAATTTCTGATATAGTTAATGAAAATGTTTTCAATTATTTTACTGCAAATTTTATCAGGTTACTAATATTTAAAGGGAGGAAAGTGAAAATACTAAAATATCCCAGAAAATAAAGGTTATACATATGAAAGAATTTTTTTTTTATTTGAGAGACTGGCTGAGAAAATATTGGCTTAAAGATGTCAATGATGCATTTCACACTTTGTAGGTGTGTTTCCTTGTCCCATAAATATATAATGCATCATACAACTATTTTTACAGCATTTTCCTGTAAGAAAAACTCATTTTAAGCAAGCAGAAAAAAGGAATCAAGAAAAGAAATTAAATGTAACACTGAGAACTTCTTGAAATAATTAAAGCAAGAATCTAATTGCAGATGAATTACAATTCTGAAAATACTATTTTGACTTCCCCACTTAAAATTGAAAAATAAATATAAGTTACTAAGACAAAACTCAGAGATTAATTTCTATTCATCTACTCATTGAACTTAATAAATTCAGAGCCAGGCATCAGAAGGAAAGGGACAGGTTATTCTGAAGGGAAAGACAATTATTCATGACTCTATGTGTGTGTCTTTGTGTGTTTAGAACAGCACAAATGCCTATTTCAAATAATTTAGGAGTTATGTAACTCAAACTTGCTATTAAATTTTCTCAACTGCATATGCAATATTTACTGTTGTGCCTCTTAATATAACCTAGAGATTTCTGCTTTTAAAAATTTATCGAGTGTGCTGGTAGCTCTGATATCATATTTTTTTTCCTTCTATTTAAAGAAGGAAATAATATCCTTTCACATCCTCCAAGGCATCTTTCCAGTATTCTCAAGGCTTAAATGCTAGCTGTAAAGGATGGGACACAATGTGAATATTAATGTCCTGGCTGAGCTGACAAATGTGCTCTCTTTGGGCCAGGGCCAGGCATGAGCATCCAAAATATGGAACTAGTCCAGGAGGCTGAGATTTTCAGAGAATCTGGAGAAAAGCCTGCCTAAAGTGCTCAGCAGCTTCCCCATAAAGAGATTGCTCTAGAAATCTGCAATGTGTGGGTAAAAAAAAAAAAAGGGAAAAAAAAAAAAAAGAGTTGTGACTGGACTGGAATGAGTTGAAACTGTTCAGGATGGTGAAGGAGGACAAGGTTGGATGTGGACAGAGCAGGAATGACAGATGAACAAAAGCACAAGAAGGTAAACTTTGCCACGCTTGGTTGCAGTGAAATGCTTGAAAATAGCCACACATTTCACCATGTTCTAGATTTCACCAGTGTTACAAATATCAGGAAGATTAGTTGAACTCTTTTAATAATATTAGTTTATTTTCCTGTACAACCAAGTCTGCTCCAGTGGTGTGCTGACCTCAGGAGGGATTTGGCAGTGAAGACACCCATTCCATCACAGCTCTCACTGGCAATGGCAGAACCAAGGCCAGGGGGTTTGGAAAGGGAACTGTCAGAAGATATCTTTCTCCTGTATCCTTTTGGACATCCGTGTGCACAGAAGCCCTTCTTAAACCACCCTTCGTGCAAAGTTCCCAAGGTCTGTAGGGAACTAGGGCATAATCTGAGGGCAGAGACAGTTCGCTGGAGCTTCTAATGAGTACAAATTGGGAAGGATGTTCCCAGAGGGAGATGCAGAGAGGATTTGGGACAGATTGCTCCAAAGAAAAGGTGCTCTTGGAACAGGCAAGCAAATAGAAATTTTTTCTGAAAGCCACTCAAACCTTTCAGCAACAGGGATAACTTGCTGCCTCTATCCAGCTTAGGCTGGAATTCCCTCTGTCTTCACTCTTCCCCAGTGTTTCCAGCCTTCATTCCTGCTAATTACCTCCCTCTGCTTATATTCAAACACTGGGAATATTCAAACACCGGGAAGATCAGCTTGATAGGTGAAAGGTAAAATACCTTTCTGTCTGTTCATAGACATTCATATGTCTGTGAATATATCTTTTAGTCAGATGATAGAGGTATTTGGATTTAAACTTACAAGAAAGATGCCTGGGCTCTGTGAATGTCTCAGCCCACCACGTGAAGCTGCTACGCTCGATCCCAAACCAGGGGAACATATGCTGGTATTAGGAGGGGGGATAAAAAAGCTAGGTAGAACTTCAGCTCCTCTCTGAAAGCTTATACACTCCTTCATGTGAGCAGTTCTTTCTTCCCCAACTCAAAGCTCACCCTAGATTCACTAACTTTTAGTTATGCTTTTGTTCCCTTCAGAAGTCTACACATAATTTTTTTGCCAAATCTTTGTGAAGGAAGCAGCATTGCTATGACAAAATCGCAAGGACTATGGCAGCTAAATTTTTGATCTTCCTTTCTCAGAAATTCCCTTCCTTCTTATTTTTACAATGCAGGTGCTCTGCAACTTTCCTCCATGCTTCATTCTAAAATCCACAAATGGTTGCGGCAAAGAAAGTGTTTTGCATTGATTTAACAGACGACTAACACTTTCTTTCACTGCTCCATGCTGAGAGGCCCTTCACATATCACAGGCAGCTCAGAAGCCGAGCTCCACGGTGACTGCCCCGGATTTTTTGTGGGAACACTCAATAAGCATGAATCGTAGGATAAAACACTGAAATCATCCCTGGTTGTGTGTTTGTTCCCTCATCTTTCTAGGTGCTGAGATTAGCTCAAGTTCAGCAAAATGTATCAACAGGAAGCACAATGTCATTGTTAAAAGCAGGTCTTCGTCTGTTAAAAGCAGATTTTTAGGCCTGACTCTTCTGGGCAAACTACAACTTTTATGTACAGTCCAAACTTAGATTTAGAAACTTTGGTATCCAGTTTCCAAGCTGGCTTTCCACTTACAGGATCTCTGTTCAGAATTTGTTTTATCCCAGCCCTCTAAAGAGGCAAAACATAAAGGGAAATGTATGACCAGTTGGGGAAAGATTCATTGGGATATAGAAAAATCTAGGGTGGTTGATCACAAACTGGGCAATTGGAAGAAAGGAAGAACCCTTGCAATAGCACAGTATTAAGAAAAATCGAGATACTTAGCAGTGAGGAGAACAGCAAAATTGCTAATAAAAGTAATAATCACAACTCACCCAAAGCTGGATTTTTATTAGCCATTGTTTTGATTCATTCCCATTAAAATGAGAGGACTTCCAAAGGATTCCACTTGCTTGGTTTCTTTCTATGTATTCATTAATTCTCTACCCCCCCCTCCAAAAAAAAGCCCAAACCTAAAAACAACAGAAAAAACCCCAAACTAAAACATAAAACCAACCAAAACAACAGCCAAAAAATCTCCATGACTTTTTTCTGATAAGGCCACTGGTATTCTGACATAATTTTTGTGAAATAAGGTTGAGCATTAGGAAAATACTTCGGTGTCTCTTTGATATTGATGTAACTGTCTTACAATTGAAAAGATGCCAAATCAGTTTATTTCCCACTGCTTGGTTAATACCCAGAAAGATAGAAAAGAACCGAATTGCCACATATAACGTCACAGAAAAATCCTTAAGGTTTCAACAACTGCTCTGAAATGACAAGTATTAAAGGAAAATAACTCATAATTTTTGAGATTACTGGTGCATAAATGTACATAATTGCTATTCTGATTTGATGTCTGTCTAGTTAGCCTGTGATTTTTTAATGAAAAGGTTAGCAACTGCTGTCCTGGGTTACCCAGTAAATAACAATGACGACCTGTGGTGGAAATGAAAGTGACACTAATGACACATAATAAAAAGCAGCAGTTGGTGAACCAAGGGGAAACATCAGAAATGAAAAAGTAGGTGATTATTAGGTGGACAGGCTACCAGTAAATTTTACAGAATACAAATACCATTTTCAAAAAGTAGCTTTTAATGTGAATAAAACACATATGAAAATGGTTTGAAAAGACACCGATATTGATCCATGCTGATCATTATCAACATGACAGAGCAGCATTCCATTCAGTAGATCTTGCTTTACAGCCCAGTCAGTGTATTTAATGATCTGCAGCACCTTACAGTTGCAAGGGATTTCCATAGCAATACTAGAAATCTTTTAACAGGGCAAGCTGGAAAAGAACTTCTGCTGTGATCCCCATTCCGGTGTATTATTAAAGTTAAAACTTTCCCCTCAGCATTTAGCAATGACAAAGGTTCCAACCTTGGGAGAAGGGTTTCAGAATGATAAGTGGAATTGCACTTTCCACGTGAAGTGCCTTTACCAACTGTATTGCTAGAGGGGAATTTATTTAAGTTTGAAGCTTAAGGACATGTTCTTTTATTAGTTCGGGAGTGTATTCTCCCAAATGCAGTCTTCCAGGCCATGCTGTTCTGCAAGCAAAGTTTTAAAATAATGTGTCTCTATTGTAAGATTTTAAAGGAACTCTTAAGGGATGTTGTTGATCCTATTTTATAGACATTCTCTTCCTGACAAGGCAATTTAAAGGTCTGAATCAAATGTCAGATCTCAAAACTGTATAATTTGTAACTTACATCAGTATATTTTGTCAGAAAGGTCTTCAAATATTAATCATGCTTTTTACTGAAGACTTGTTAAACACTTTTTATATGAGTCAGGATAAAAAACTTGATGAGTGCATCTCTTATCTTCAAACCAAGCAACTTAACTGCCAAACTTGTAGATAACCTAAAGTATGTGTATGCATTCCCCCCAGCCTTTAACATCAGTCATTATTCATTACAGCAGGGAACCTGGCTCTGAGTGTTTTAAATGGAATAGCAGACCCACTGTCTCTGATATAATTTTATGTTTATAATATGCAGAAGGTCCCTGTCTCCCATGACCTATTTCTGGGTCCAATTCTAACCTCAGCTGTGGCTAAAGTTAGGATAGCATCTTGAACTTCATGTTCCTATTCCTAGACAGTGCCCCAGTAACCAGCAATAAAGTGACAAAAGGATGGACAGTCTTTCTCTTCGCTATTTGGCAATTAGGAAGAAAATAATGAGCTGTGATGGGGCTCATTGTGAGACAGTAGTGAAAGAGATGGATATCAACTAGCTGACATTATTTCAGTCCATGCTTCTTCACATAAATAGCAATTACATGCTGGTTGAAATACTGCTGTAGTAACAATTTCTGTGTTGGCTTTTATGTATTCTCTGTCCCATGTATTTTTAATGTAAAAATGTATGTACTTTTGGAAGCTCCTATGGCAAATTACTTTCACCTTTACATAGGTTTTTATTTACATTTTACAAAAGCTATATGGTTTGCAACAGATTTACCATTCCATGGTTAAATGACTTGAAGAGCATTCCATATAGAATGTTAAAATTAGGTTATTGTGCAAATATAATTATGATACAATCAAGTTCACAACAGTGTATGTATAGATGCAGAGGTTATATGCAGTCATATATGATTCTCTTTCACTCTCATTCATACAAAGCCAAGTTTAAAGGAGAAATTTAAACTCTTTAGCTGTATTTCGAGAATATGGATGTACAATTTTCTCACATGAATGAGATGCTTCACTGTGACTAATTTAGATAAAATGCAGTTAGCAAATACAGAGCAGCTTTTTTTCTTGTAATAACAAGTGCTAAATGTTGGAAGATGCTCTTGCACTTTCTGTCTTGATAACAAAACATTTTAGGTCTTAAACCACTCTTTACTGGAGTCAGCACAGCACTTTTGTTTTCAAAGGGTGTCAGCATGTGCCATAGACTATTGTATTTTGAATAATACTTTTAATGGTTCGGTATAATGCTGGTTCTGCTAATATTAGAAAATTTCACATTTGTGCCATGATCCACCACCTTTCCCCATGGATTTTATTTTAGGGAATAAATAGTTCCTTTCCTTTTGTTACAGGGCACAGCAGATTGTTGCTCTAGTTTTAGAATTGAAGGAGTATTAATAGATTTTACACTGCCAATTTCTTTTTATCTGTGTATAGAATAATTTGACATTCCTAGGACTGTTTCCACGGCATGATTGAGTTGCAGATGCATGCTCAGTATCAGTAGGTCAGCTTTGTTGAAGTGGAGAAACTGTCAATAATTCTGATTAAAAGAATCTAAGGAATATGAAATATGTCAAGGTATATTATGTATATGGGTTAGAATATGGTTTGGAGTAAACATTTCAAGGATAAGAGAAAAAAAAGAAAAAAATATTAGTATATTATATTAGGTACTTATAAAAATATTTTGATATAGCTTGTGACAGTCATTGGGAATACTATATTCCACTTTATAAAAAAAGTCTTATTATGAGGTAAGTGTCAAGAGGTAAATGGCTACTTTCACGGAGAGAGATCTAAAATTAACCCCCTCTTATTAACAGAATTACTCAGTTTTATATAAGAAAATTAGCCTCCCACAGTACATGTTGATAATAGCCTAAAAGGTGCTCTGCAACTGTCTAAGCACTGATGGTAATGAGCTAATAGATGATGGAGTCCTTTTTCAAATTTGACACAATATTTTAAAAATTTTAAAACTGAGCATTAATATAAGTATTTATCACCAAAAATATTTATCATTAAAATAATTTGCAAAATGCATCTGGTATTAATTGAATGGGACACGATTCCTCCATACGTTCATCAAGAAGTTAATCATACCAACACTTAAGTATACACATAATTCCAAATACATGAGTAGACCCAATTAAGTCACCTGGATTAGTCAAATGTGTAGACTTAGGAAGATGCAAAAGTTCTAAAATGGACCTAAAATTTAATGTTCCCTCTCATAAATTTAGGGAAGCATTTTATTAATGGAACACTGTTTTCTAAAAGCTGAAAACTGGTCTCTCCCTTGTCTATAGCATTGTGGGTATATATCTCTTCACTGTGTTTTAAAGCAACACCTACCTCTATTAGTTTGTCAAGGAAATATTGCCTTTCAATTTCTCCTTCAACTGCCAAACGTTCTGGATAATTAGAGCTCAGTGAGGAGTAATCAATTTACTTTGTATACGTGCAATATATATAAATTAAAATGTGATACGGATTTAAATCAATAAAAGATGCCTATCCTAACTATCTTATTCAAATCATGACCCATTAAATACCTAATTCAGCTGAATTTTATATCAGAATGCCTACAAAAGCTTACCAAAGACTCCACACTCCTTAGCCTTCAAGTAAATCTCCATTAAAAAATGTTTTGGGAAAAAGCATAACAGACCTGATAGCATTAGATATCTCAGCTTTCTTTCAGCACTTTCTTCAAATTTTGCCTGTAAAAATCATACCACATCCTGCTGCATGCAAAATTGTATTTTAAAGCTAATTTTATTCCTTCAGTCAAAGTGCCTGCCCCTTGCCGACTGCAAAGTCCATGATCACACAACATTCCTCTCATAGGTGCTATGAAACTTGTTCCAGATCTCAAGGAATGCTAGAATACTTCAACTTTGCTAAGCACACCAAGGCCGTGTGGCCAACCATTTCAGGAAAAGGCTTCATATCTTTAAAAACAGTTTTCCTTGTTCGATGGATCTTCGCAGTTAATTTTGAAGTTGAAAATTTTCTGTCCTCAATTGGAATGAGATGGTGACTGTTGATATGGCATCTTTTAAGAAAAACCAAAGGGAGTATCCACCAACTGATGGCTGGCAACTCATCTGCCAAACACAGAGTGGGGATGTGTTTTCTAGCCTTCACCTCTTATGTGAAATGCCCCCAAACACTGGTTTATTTAGGGAGGTTTCTCAACTTTTGACTTAAAAATTCAGCTAGAGCCTGGGAAAAATTCAACTGATGTGTTGAAGTAAAAACCATGAGTTTTTATGAAAAACCAAACTTCAAGAACCCATCAGTGTCAGTGAAAATTTGCCGGTGTCAAAGCCTTTGCATTATTAATGCCTCTTTCTTATGAGCACAGTCCCACTGGGATTTGTTTATGCTGAGCAATGGCCAATACCAATTTCTGACTGAAAGGACTCCTTTCCTTCCCTCCAGAGGCCTCAGCCTCCAATTCCTGTGGATATGCTATGCCAGCAGAGCACCCTGTGAGCTCTCTAAAAACATAACTCTGGGCAACAAAGCCACTCAGAAAAGAGCTGCCTGTAAAGCGTTTTCTGAAGGGCTGTCAGTGCCGGAACACGCACTGCGCTCACTCCTGCCAGGCCCACCGATATGAGCAGCAAGCTGTGGCTTTGGGAGTTCAAACAGCCAATTTGAGAGCCACCCTACTGCCCTGCCCTTCTGGCAAAGAGCTGCTGCATTTGAGGGAGCCTGGCAAGCCAGGCTGGAGGTGTTTGGAAGTACAGGACAAAGGGATGGTGTGTGCAGTGGGTTTGACACCAGAAAAGCTGGACCTGCTGCTGTTGGCTCTGCCAGCTCTGGCAGAGCTGCAGAAGGTGCTTTTCCAGAACACACTGTACATTGTCAATGCACGTATGTTCCAGCTTTTCGGGAGAATGTCAGTCATCTGCAGAACAGATGCCCAGGAATATTGCTGTGAGTAGGGGAAGGTTCACAGTGCTCAGGTTTAGAGGGATTTGCCACAGCAGGGCCAGTGAGCAGAGCCTCGGAGCTACAGGACTGCGTTCAATTACTGGGCGTGAAGAGACTTCAACAACAGATTGGAAGTTGAAAGAGTGGGGAAGATTGCTTGTAAAGAGTTTCAAAGTCACCAAGACTTGAAAACAATGTGCTTTTTAACCTCAATATGAAAAAAACAGTATAAATAAGGGTAAATTTCATTTTAAGTGATAATATTAAAAGATTAGTAAGAAACTAGACATTTAATTTACAAAAAGACTGTTATTAGAAACATTTGAGTATATCTGACCTTCATCCACTCATGCTGCTTCTTTTAATTTATTATAAAAACCTCTTTGGGTAACTCAAACGTAAACCGGGTTGCTGATCACTTCAAACAGACCCAGAGAAATTGAGAATGTGGATGTGTTTTAACAGAAGTGAGAGGCAGAGAATTAAAACCTCCTTGAAGATCTGCAGAACCCTGTACAATGTACCACTCAACTCCTGTTGTAATGTTTTGGCTGCTCTTTTAATGATACATAATGCTACAAAATAATGTTACAAAACTCAAAACTGAGATTTCATTAGAATTGGATCAACTCCTATATGCATTCGTGCCACACTGTTCATAGGATCCATCAAATCTTGAAAAACTCATCAGGACTGTATGCTAAAGGAAATTACACAATATAGATCATACACCACAGGCATGATATATAAGTCCTGAAGTCTATTCAGTAGCTCCTGCCTTGAATATAATTTGTGATCTGCTGCCCAGTCGTTAATGGCAGAGGAAATTTCAGGTCATGTTGCTCATATTTGAACAAAATACTCAGATTTACTGGACATCCTTTGGTGTCGATAGGTCAATTATAGTGTAAAAAATGCACTGATAGTCTCCTCTCTAGAGAGAAGATAATGCCAAGTGCCTTCCAACCAACAAAGAGCGTATGACAGGAACAAATATTGAAAGCAGATAAAAATACTTGCTTTAACTTTGGATGTCAAGAGACATTAAAATTTCAGTGATGTGTTTTGTCAACACACTTCTACCTGCAGTCCTAGTACGCTTAGAAAAGAATGATCACCATCTGGGGTGTTACAGAAGTATGAAGCTGTTATCTGTTGTTTTCACCAAAACTTCAAATGAAACGGTGGCAGCAGGATCCATTTAATCAAATTTATCACTGAGTTCATATTTTTGGTAGCAGCAGATGGGTGGCAGTCTGGAAGACTTACCTAGAAAAGACTCAGGATAGTTCTGAATATTTTTCTTAGCATTTTAGCATATGCTGGAAGTGAGTGAGTGAGTGCCCACACTTTAGCAAGTTACCACTCATTAGTAGAAGCTGTGGTAACTGATCATGTGCAGATTTAGACCATCCAATTGCAAAGCATCACATTAGACTGTGGAGTTCATATTATGAGTAGGTTTTAAAGACGTTAAGGTTGATCTGAAGGAATGGTTTTCATGCTGCAAGCAGAATAGATTAAGAGTAATCTGGTTATCAGTTTTATAATACATTAAATAATAGCAGATATAATACATTTACTTTTCAGTGCTGGTCCATGCACTCTTGCTGAGGAAGACTATGGTGAGTCACTGGAGACCAAACTTCTCCCCTTTGTCACTAAATTATTGCCTGAACAGTAAAGTTAGTTTGATTTTCTGCCTTTTTTCCCCCTAAAAAATAGAGTATGGGGAGTATTTACTAAAGTTTTTGGTAATGTCTTACCAATGCTTCCTTTAAAGTAGATAATTCCATTTCTGAAAACACTTGCTTTTTAGCTGCCTGTGTAAAACTAGAAAGGTGCAAAGTTTATTTATAATTTTTATATAGTTATTACAGTTTGAAAACAGACAGGAGCAACCATGTTAATTTTTTAGTAAGGTAACTAACCTTTCAATATGAATAGATTTATTAATAAAGACATTGTAATAATTTTGAAAGCTTTTATTCCAAAACTTTGTGCCAGCACAAATTCTGACTTTCCAGTTAAAAAAATATAGGTTCCTCTCCATTTCCATATACCCCCTCCGACTCTCATACATCCACACATGTACCATGATTTATCATTAAACAGTGAATACCAAGGCCAGAAATCTGACAAAAATCAGATATTTTTTGTTGCATATTCTGACTGCAAAGCAATGTATAGTGCAAAACTGGCACCACCACCAGTATATCCAAATGCCTTATATTAAATTTTCTTAAAGACTCAGAGGAGTCTCAGAAATAAACTGCAGAATTCAGAACTGAGACCTACCATTGCAAATTGCAGCTCAGTCTTCTTCCTTTCTGCCTTCCTCTCTTCCCTCTTCCCTCTTCATTTCCTACTTCCCCTCTTCTTCCTCCATTCCCTCCCCTCCCAGCTGTATCCCAAAGATGTCTCTGCTGATGACATCAATCACAATCTCCACCAACAGGCAGTCGTTTTTTGGTTTTTTTTTTAAATACCACTACCCTCTAATCCAAATACAGCCCTGCGGTGCAGCTACCAGTGACAGGCTTTTGTTATTTTGTCATTATTTGGGGACTCTGGTGCCATCCTGTTCTTGTATTTTGAAGGCTTTTATTAAGAATTTCTGAGATCTGTGGGTTTCAGGGTTTCTACTTTGGCAGTGTCAGAACAGCAGCGTGGTTAATCAGGTTGTGTTAAATAGTGAGACATTAAGACCAGGTGGTGTTCAAGGACTCAGCAGGCTTTATTTCCATATGGAGTCTTTAAATTTTGTAGCCTGTCTGCAAGTTTCTTGGAAACCTTTGCGAAGCGTTTTTTAAAGTACACTTTGTAAGATCTACTTAGAGGCAAAACCAAACCCTATAAGGGTTTATGATGATTTCTTCAAATAATCCGGCCTCGATTTATCTTTAAAAAAATAATATATTTTGAAAAGCTGAAATGGCTTTAGAATTTAAAATTAAACTCTGTTAGAGGAGATAGAATAATAAGGGGGGATATTATAAATAGCAGCATATGCCATAGTGTTAGGTTTGAAAAATTTCTGGTACTTGTAATAAAATTTCCAATTTTATGTCAAATACTTATTTTTTCTTGTGTCAGTACTCCCATACCTCCATTAGTCAGAGTCATATTTAAGATTACTTATGAGCAGACTCCGGTAACCTTGTAATAGTAGTTCAACTACTATAATATCCTTTTTCACATATAAAGATTATCAAACTTGTTAGTTTTCTATGACTTTGCTTTGTCTCTTTGTACATTCATACCTGTAGCTTGTTAGGAATTTTTCTACTAAAAATTTCAGCAAATTAGGATCTTTAGGTGGAGACATAACTTTTGCAGTAATGTGCTAATTTTGGTGAAAAATTCAGAAAGAAAAAAATTCAGGCTTTTCATAAACAACGGATCACAGAAAGAGGTTGTTCATCTGAAACTGGAGTTTGCATTTGTTAAAACAAAATTTAAAGTGTCAAGTGCAAACTAAGATCAGGATTTCCATGAAGTACTGTGCCATTTCTCTGGGAGGTTTCCAGGAGCAGAAAAATATTGGTCCACAGCTGAGAAAAATATGCAGGAGGAAAAGAACCCGAGAGAAACAGAGAGAACCTATGGAGGACTGATTGGCTTCAAGAAAGCTAAAATGGGATAAGGCTTCTGGCATGTCAAATTAGGAAACCTTTCGATCAAATCATTGAAATAAAAACTTCTTGAAAGTCAACAAGTGCTTCATTTTCCACAGGTACATTAATTTAAAAAAAAAAAAAATTATGCATAGCAACATTAGATAGGACCAAAATAAATACATTTCTTGTAGGAAATAGTAACAACATCCACAGAAAAATGAAAATGAAAGATCAAGTGTATGTGTAATTCTCTATAAATTACAGAATCCAGACATAATGTAATTAACTGACAAGCCTGGGTTTAGTTAACGCTGATGCTACTTTGGGCACCAAAGTAAAGAATAAATCATAATATGTGAAAGAGCTTAGATATTGTGGAGCAAGGAACTTCGAAATACTGAAAATAACCATAAGGAGTGGTTCCAGAAGTTGAAGAAATTAAGAAAGCATGGAATGAATGCAAATACTTGAAGAGCATCAATAAGCACCATAGTGTTTAAATGAGTTTGAAGATGCAGGGATAGCTCAGAGTGAGTGGAACAGCAGTAACACAGGAAAGTTTACAGTCACCAGTCACCCAATCAGGAGCAGAGTGGGCAGAATTCTCAAAAACAGAATCCATGCTGATAACAAGAGATTTTGACCGTTGCCACATTAATTGGCTACATTTTAAAAGAGAGATTCCGAGAGAAGCAGACCAAAAGGAAAATACATAAGCAGTATTTAGAATCTCTGGAAGTGACCAGATTGGTAACTGCATTTAAAATCGCTGTAGGAAAGGAAAGAATCCACTATGACAATGTTTCACTTCACAGAGGAAATGAAGCAATTGGCTGAAATATCTGTCCAAAAGTCTGGAAGAGCTGCTGCAGCAGCACATTCATTTAAAGATGGGGGTGAATTTTCAGAATAGAGGTGTTCCCTACACGAACAGAAGAAGGGAAAGGATGTAGAGGAGCAAAACTTGTATCTTTAACAGAGGAGAAAAGAAAAATATTGGAAATATAAGATCTTATGATAAGAGATGTGTCCAACTGAAAGAAACAATAAAAGGCATACCAGGAACTTAAACTTTGACCGGGCAATTCTTTAACAAGGTAAGGAAAACCTTACTAAAGGAAAAAAAACCACCAAACCCTTTGAATAAAACTTCTTTTTCGAATACATTGACCATTACAGAATTGATATGGTTAAAAAATGGTCAAGAAATTAAAGGATTACTCCTGGAAACTGATCAGTACTAGTTTGCTCTAGGGAAGTCATCATTGATATTTTTGGTGGAATTGAATCTGACAAATTGTTTTAAATTTAGGCATCAATAGCAAAAGTTTGAGAGTAATAACTACTGACCATCCTGGATAGCATATGCACAAAGCTAATAAAATTTTCCTCGACCAATGAACTTTTGTGTGGTTTGTGTTGCTTTCAAATCAGCCTCAGGTCCTGAAGCTCAGAAAATTCTAGATGCAGTATGAATTTTTTTGATGTTGTGGGGGTAAGAGAGACTATAGAAGAGCAATAGACCAGAAAATCTAATTTATCTACTGGATAAACTGGAAGAAAATGTAATGAAAACCACAGATATAAGAATTATGGACAAATATGATACAATGGTTGTACAATCAGCAATGCTTTTGCAAGAATGAAGTCACATCTGTGAAATTTTATTAGGCTTCTCTGAAGAATGGAATAAAGGTGGCCTGACTGTTCTCAGGAATTAGGATATTCAAAAATGGTTTTGACATGATGCCTCCCTGAAGCTCTTGGCTAAAATAAATTAATAGATCTAAAGATCAAATCAAGAATTAATAACCATTTAAAAGACAGGAGGAAAAGTTGAGTAACACACAGTGGGCTCAAGTAACCAATGAGATCTAAAAGCACCAGTGATAGATCATTTCCTATTTCTTTACTCTTCCATGTCCTCCTTAGTAATTTGAAAGTGGATAAGAAAAGTGAAACAACATTATTTGATAAAGATAACATTCTAGGTAGCAAAAATCAAAACTGATTATTAAGTCTCGCAGAAAGATCTCTATATCTAAGTGATGGTGATGAACTTAATCTGCCATTTCAATGCAGGAATAGCTGAACCTACATAAATCAAATGCTGAGCATGTTGTCCTCTATGCAGACCAGACCCACTCCTTAGAGAAGTCCTCTGCCTCTCTGGGGTCTGGGTGGAGGACGTGAAGAGAAAGCTTCCTGTCCTGGTAAGGCCTTCAGAGTAATATACATCCTGGATTTCTCAGGTAGGCAGAAATTTATGGAGTTTTGCTCATGGGTCAGTTTACATGACACCACAGGCCTGTAGTCAGCTAACAGGGGACACCCATGTCAAAGAGGGAAAAAGGATCTCTGCAGAGGTGTTAACAAGCTCATTGATGGAGCTCTGTGGTCTCAAAGGTCTTTTCTCACCTAAATGATAAATATAACTCCAGATGCACACATTTCTTGAGCGCTGAGTGCAATGCACGTGTGACCATGGAATCACAGACTCACACAATGGCTTGGGCTGGAAGGGACCTTTAAGATCATCTCGTTTCCATTCCCCTGCCATGGGCAGGGACATCTTCAGCTGCATCGGGTTACTCACAACCCCAACCAATCTGGCCTTGAACTCTTCCAAGGATGGGGCAAATCACTGGGCAGACAGTTCCACCACTCTCACAGTAAAAAAAGATATAAAATCCTCAAGGACTTTCCAGGAGGTATTATCTTCCAATACCCAACCCTGCTTAACTTATGTGAGCTGACGAGAATGCAGCCTCATCTGACATACATGTGTAAAAAGTTTATGGAAATGATGAACCTGATTTATTTGAAATTTGAAGCTCAAATGGACTCTGGAGTGGAGCTATTCTTTGTCAAGTTTCAGCCCACAGACAGATTATAAAGCTGAGCTCTGAACTAGTAAAAATAGAATTTGCAAATGAAGTGCTGACACAAGTCTCAGGCATAAGTAAGATGAGCACTATCATATATGAATGAGCCTTTCTCTCTCACACAGTTGCATTCCATGAAATATGCAAATCACTTGGTTTAATGAACAGCTTCATTTTAAAAAAAGAGTTCATGTGGTTAAACACTCAGAGACAGTTATTAATGTTTTAATTTTACAGGCTGAACTAGGATCCATAAAATTAAATCCAATAAAACTCTAAAAATAATTAGAAAGAAGCCAGCTAAATGTAAGTGATCATAGGTTTCTTGGCAGCTTCTGGGTCAGGGTTTCCAAACTCAGGAAGCCAAAGGGAATATATCCTGCAGGGAGTAAACAAAAAAAACTCTTCATGTAAAAATACATCAAAATAACTTTGGTTTGGTTAAATAAATGTAGTGTTAAGAAGCTCAAGATGACTGAATGGTGAACTGCACCCTTCCTACCAGATATAGCACCCTGTATACATCTCTGATCTGAAGCAAACTCTCTTGGTTTAAGTCAATTTAAGGGAAACGCTCTAAAATGAGTTCTCCCCTTTTATTTAAACAAATCCCTTTCCACCAACAAGGAGAAACAAATATGAGTCAATATAAGTGAAAAAATGACAGTTTACTAAAAAAAAACTGGAATAGCAACCCCTACTCCAAATGTTGCATCATCTGCATGCCCTCCTGCAGCTGCCATGGTACTACTGCCTCAGCGAAGAATTCCACTTGAGGCATTCTTTGTATCCCCTTGGGCTCCATCTCATGTGTATCTATTGTACACATAAAGAAATTATTTATCTATATTTCAATACCATTTACCAAAAAAAAAAAAAAAAAGGAAAAAAGAGAGAGTGTATAGTATACCAGTGGACTCCTGCTAGAAGTTGGGGTCAGTCACATGTAAAAACATTGTCCTCATCCTACCAATGACAATTACATGCAAATAAGAGAAGAAATTAATGTCATGCACAAAAGAGTCTGCCTGGGAAAATTTTGGACGTGGTACCTTTTATACCTTACAGAAGGCCACCATAGCAAAACGCACAGGAAGATTGAATTGAAAAGTTTGTGCTGGTGGTAATGTAATAGCAGGGGGAAGAAAAGAGGAGTCTTTTCAGTATCACAATAATGTCAGATTATTCAGAATTTATTTTGATAGGAGAGTTCAAGTTCATCATGTAAGTTAAAAAACACAAAAAAATACAAAACAAAAAACCTGCTTTCTATTTCAAATTCAATAAAGGGTAGGATGCAATTGATACAATCCAGCACACATTTATCACTTTCTGCCTTTCTCTGTACTCCTATTTCTTTTTAACCTTTTCCAAGCTCGTTTCCCCCAAATTGTTTCTGGCTATTTGTCTGTCATTCATCCAGCCACACCAATTTTGAGATGAGCCAATAAATACAACTGATAATATTTTACTTGTTTAGAATCTAAACAATGCCATGTTATTCACAACATTCATGTTATGGATCTGAAGACTGTGGCTAAAAAAAAAATATTTTAAAAAAAGAACATTCTATTATATTTTAAGATCTTCATGCTTGTGAAAGAAAAATTAACATGATGGAGAAGCAGAGACAGATGTCAGGGTATAACAACTGTTGTTTCATGCTGGGCTGGTGGCTAGATGTGAGGAACAGATGTGAGGCTGACAGGAAGAAAGTCTGAGTTGGTAGATAAGAAGATTTTAGAGGTTTTGGCCAAAAGTTTTAAGAACATCTTGGCCTGCACTGTCCTAAAGATGGCATAGGAAATGCCAGTGAATGAGTCTGGGACAGGGAAGAATAAAGCTGTCAGCAAAAACACAGACAAACCAGTCAGTGCAGAATTGGGAAAGCAAAGACAGTTGAAGAGAGTAGAGCAGACAGGACAAGCAAAAAGTAGAAAAGGTTTTTCTTCCTTCTTGCTCCTTAGGCCTAATAACAGAATCTCATTTTCAAGGAAGAATTCTTTCAGACAGTTGGAACAAATTTTTCAGGTGCATTGGTATAAGAAAGTAGAAAAACAGTGCATTGGCAAGCAAAGTCTAAAGCAGGTTTTTAAGCAAAGTTTTTTGTGTTCTATAAAATCTATGTTCTTCAACCCTCTTTGGTCAGAGGGGTGGAGCAAAAGGAAGTGTAAAATAAAGCAAAGAAGAAAAAAAATTACAGAAAATGTTACTACTAAAGGAAAACTTCAGCAAGTTTGGAAAGGATGATAGTCACCAAATCAATTATAATAGTCACTGTTAAAATAAAATTCATATTCTAATGAAAGTGATCCCTCTAATCCAGGGAAGAGAGAAATCGTGATCTAATGATCAAATCATGACCTTTGGCATCCTTGGCCAATGGAATGGCTGCTTGGAATCAAATGGCAAGTTCAAAACCTGAGCTCTACCCCTGATGCTCTGCTTTTGGTCAATGTTTACTAAGTCATTACTGCTCTGATGATCTGCATTTCAATATTACTATTTTAAAATTACTTGATCATCTCTGAAATTACCTTAAATGAAAGATGATGCTTGGAACCTTATATCTTATTTAGTTTAAATCCAAATCACTATTATGATTTGGCAATGGAAATACTTCACAATTGTTTTATTTCATCTATATCTCTTCCCTAACATGAAGATATAGTGAAATATCTGTGTGCTTTTAGAAGTGCATCAACCTACCAGTTTCATTTAATGAAATAATGGAGTTATCAGATAGAAACAAATTTACCTCTGCTGCTAGTGAACTATGACAATTGGAATAGACTTTTCCCCCCTCATCAAAATGAAGCTGAGTTAAATGGTAAACTTGAAACAGCTGTTGGACTTTGTACACTCCAAGCAGATTCTGGATGTAAACATGCTAAGCAAAAGGCTTCAGTGATATTGCCACTCTTAAATATTGAGGAGCTTCCCTGGACTGCATTTCTTTAGGGTGTTTGAGAAGCACAATGCAACAGAAGTTTAGAAAATCAAACGTAGCCTATAAATGAGTCAACACAGATGAGAATCAAAAACCCTTGTGAATACCCAAACCCCTGCACATATGTAGAAACAGATGATTAGAGTGTTGTATCTGTCCTATCTTTCAGTTGGAAGTGGTTAAATGTTCAGCTGAACTGCCTCTTGAGTAAATCTCTTTTATGGTCCAGGTTTTAGCATTCCCCTGATTTTACAGGATGGTGCCTTGATGCATCTAAATACTCTGGTTAGTTATTAAGAATAATGAGGAACTGCTTGTGATTCCATTCTTTTACCTCTGTACAGGACATTCAAATGATCTTCTGTAATCTTTGCTGTTATTAATTCATGCCTCATTATTAGCTAGAAATGAATTTTTCAAATAGTTGCTTCAAAAATCTGCAAGTCTTGTGACTGTCATGGATACTATAAAAAGTAGGCTGTTAGGACAAATAAAAAGTGAATAGACATTATTTTCCTTAAAAGAAATACTGCAGTTTCTCATTTAAAATGGAGTGATTTGGGAAACTGAGCAGCAGAGGATAAGTTACTTTGAAGACCTGTATGAAAAATAGCACAAGGTAGATCTCATCATTAAAAAATTTGGGGCAATTTGCTCAGTAGAGGATATTAAATAAGCATTTTGCCACATAAAATGTATTTCAAAAAGACAAAATTAGGAAATATACTTTTTAGAAATGGTGAAGAGGAGGATAAACCCTACACAATGTGCTCATTAAGAATGGTTCATAAGTTCAATGTATTTACAGGATGCTTATTTGGTTCAATAAAATGTCAGATAAATCAAGTTGTCAAGCAAAAATATTCTTTTAACAGAACAAAATTATCAAATTCAATTTTTTAAAAAATTTCAATTTTAGCACATATGGTATGTGAAGTTACAAAACCTTTTTTATTGTACAACATTTAATGTGTTTGATTGTTTTCCAGTTTGTAGTAATTTCAAGGAAAAAAAACACAAGCCTGCAAAGAGAGATGAAATTTGACTATTTTTTCTCTATTTATCTACCTATTTATTAACAATATTTATAGAGAGAAAATTCTGAATAAGAAAAATACTCTCCCTCCTATGTAATTAAAAAACCCCAATCAAACAGATTGACTGTATTTCTTTTCATAAACCCATTATTTTCAGGTGATCAGATACAGCAAATTATGTATTTAACTATAAATCATGTTGGTACTTTCTCCTAGAAGATATTAAAGTCTGAATATTAATGATGTTAGTTTCAAGGATAAAAACAATGAAGATATTAGAATAGCTGTGAGGGGTATAGTTTTGTCTAATGAAATATGAATTTTGAAAGTCAAGAAAGTTATATAAGGTTATAGCTGTTGTAATAATGCTTTAATGTGCTGAGTTTTGTGGGAAAATTATTCTGTATTATTTTGACCATCAGACTTGTAAATACCAAGCAGTATTATTCAAGAAAATAAAAATATTGGTTTAGGAGTTAACTCATTATGTCAACATTAAGAGAAGTTTGGTTCAATATACTGCAAAGTTAAAATGTACAATACTGTAAAGTTTGAACACCATCTGTCTCTACATGACCCAGGTAAGTAAGAAATTCATGTCCTGAGTTATTTGCTGAAGTGACTAAAAGTTGTAGCTCTTCTCTTTCATTAAATATGGTCAATGAAAAATACCTCAGTGACTGGGGAAATAATGGAGGAAGAAGGTGATTTTTTAATGTTGTTTTATTTGTTTGAGTTTGATAATATTTCTGTTTGTTCCAGAATGAAAACACAGGTAGCTTCTTATCTTTCCTGGCGGACATTTGACCTTGCTCCTGTGAACTTGAAAGAACATGATTAACTTTGTGTGTACACACAGACCGAGGAAACCACTCAGACAGAACGGTAAACAAAGGATTTTGAGCAAATTTGGAGGAACAGAGTAGAGTTCCTTCCACTAACAGATGGCTTTTCAGCAGGTAGCAGAAGAAGATAATGAGTAATCAAGTGCAATGACTAAGCTGTCTTGGACAGGTTGTATTTTGCACTCTGCTTCCCAGTTCATCTCTCCTTTCTCTCTATGTGGGGATTCAACCACTAACCTACTAATCAGTGAAGCCCTCATCCTTAAAACAATTCCAAGTGAAAAAAGAGATTGCAGCAGCAGAAGTATAAAGTGCTAATTGTGAAGAAGGAGGTTGGTAATCTGGAGTGAAAGCGTCAACACACACTATTTGAGAAAACCAAGTTTTCCTGAGATTACATAGTTGGGGATCCCTGCCAGAAACATTACAAAGAAAAAAGAAACAGATTGGTGATTTGATAACCAACTGCTAAGGAGAGGTAGGAGGCCTTGTCTCTAGCTAGGAATTTTACATTTTTATCATAGATTTGGTGAATCATATAGTGAGATAGCTGTTTTGGAAGGACAAAAGGCAGAGTTTCAGGAAATGTATTTAGTGAAGGTTATTTGGCATGAAGAAGCGAGTATTAAGGGATGTTATTCAAGCATGCCATAGAAGCAAGAAGACATCAAGAGTTCTGTATTACACATAGTGAAAAAAAAGTCTTCTTTTTAAAAACAAAGTAGAGGGTGTTCTACACTCATGTAGTGGAAATCATAAAAGCAATGTTAGTCCAAAGTATAAAGACATTGTACAGAACTTTACATAGGATATTTATTATAAATAAGTTATGGAATCACATGAAATTGCATACTTAAAACTCTTTGGAATTTTCAATGGCATGGGATAAAACTATGAACTGTCTTTGCAGAAGTCCTTGTGGTTTCACAAAAGGAGAAACAGATGGCAGAAAATACATGGGTTGAGCTATTGTATATATGGTCTGTGTATGTTCTGGGAGTCCTGTCTTTTCTCAAGAAAAACAGCTGAGTGTGCAGGTCAGCCTGTTCTCACAGGGGACCACTGATCTCAGTGACAGGCAGGCAGAACCAAGCTGGAGAACATTAAATAAACAACTCCTGTATAAATATAAGCTCACAAAATTGTGAACAATGGGAGTTTTTAATTTGTGCTATCAGTGTTCTTTTTTTTTTTAAAAAAAAAAGAAGCTAATAACAGCGGTGTGAAATATTTTGTATAGGTGGTATTATCAAAGATAATGATTGGAGTGATTCACATGACTAGAATAATGTAAACTGGTTTTCCTCGGTCCGGAATTGAGAATACTTGTTTGTGTGCATGTGGGAAAGAAACCTTCTATATCAAAGAAATCATTAGCTGATTTAAGGCTACTGAAAGCTTAGAAGTCCTAGATCTTGAATGCCCGCAAATCAATTTATTAACCAGCACAGAGAAATGCAGGAATGAGTCTGTTCTCTACTGAACAAATCAAATTAGAGAAAAGGATGAGCTATAATTTTTAAAACGTCAGTTTATTATTAATAAGGACTACTATTTACAGATGTGTGCTGGAGAATGCCCATAGTAACTATTGTAAGAGGACTAGATTTCAAGAATTGCAGTATTTCCAAGCTAAGAAAACTTTTGAGAGAGAAGCTGAGAGAGGGGAAAATTTCATGTGAATGTGAATAAATATTGAGAATGCTTGGTGCACCCCAACTCCACAGCCCAGGATAAATACTTTAGATAAACCAGAGTAAGAATACTCCATTCTTACATCACACTTAGCACTAGTAGATGTCAAATATCTTCATGCAGAGGTGAGGGCTTTTCTCTGAAGTGCCAGTTTCAGGTTCAAGGCTTGTGCTCTCTTTCCACTTGTATGGGCATTCTTCTTTTCTGTGGCCTTGGAAAAGTCTGCCTATTTCTTCTCTGTACAGCTCAATCCACTCAAGAGCATAGGCGTTGAAATTAAGGCAACAAAAAGCTATTAACAAGTATTGTATAATCAAAGGAAAGAGGAGATAAGAACAGGTCAGTAAAAATTAGAAGTTTGAAGCTGCAGAAACAAGAGGAGGTATCAGGGAAGAAATCCCTGACTCTTAATGCAAAGAAATAAAATAAAGGGTTGGGTGGGGGTTTTTTGGACTATATTTGGGACGTAAAAAATCCCATTGGGTCATAAGTCAGACACCAGATGGAGATGGTGAACCATTGAATACCAAAGTAGAAAAGACTAAGGTATTCACTAACAAGATAACTTGTTTTCTATTTGGGAAGCTGTGAAATTATGTGGGCGTGTCTGGTAATGTGATTGACAGCAACAAAGCACTTTCTAGTGCATTAGCAATCGCAGACAGTAGAAAGCATCTGCTGGAGATCCAATTTTTTAATGTCACTAGGGCTAAAGAACTTGTGCTTTCAGGGGTGATGTTTCTTAAGCTGCACTGGAACTCCTCTTTCTCCATTTGGGATAGCACAGGAAGTAAATGAGATCTTTTAGAACAAGTTTAAATATTCAGAAAATCCTGAAAACAACATACTTTCCCAAATAGATTTGGCTGAAAATGTATTTAATTTTTTTAGTTTCTAATATAGCTGCTGAAATAGGTACACCAAGGTAGCCCCATAAAGGTGACATGCCTTTTTTAAGGAAAAGTAAGCAAGATAGACTCCTATAAACTGGCTAATCTGACAGGCTTTTAGTAAAACACTTGAAATTAGCAAGGAAAAAACAAAAACCACAAAAAACCAAACCAAACAAAAAAAGAATAACATCTACTAAAAAAACCCCACACAAACCCAAACAACAACAACTATAGCTCCAAAACCAATAAAGAAGCAAAGAACGTAAAAAATATTCCATACATTATATGCAAAATATGCTCTGCAACACAAAGTTATTTTTGGTATTTCAGAGTGTTATTTTGATGGATAAAGAAAACTTCAACATTTGATAGGAAAATAATACTATTCAAATCTATAAAGCCCATGTGAAACGAATTAAGAGGTAGGTAGTTGAGAGATCTCAAAAGTAGTTTTCACTGGTGATGTTTTCTAGCAGAGTTTTGAAGAGATAAATAATGGGTCTAACATTATTTGGTATTCCTTCAGTAGTCCAAATCACTTAAAAGTCACTTATAAAACTTGGTGCACAGCTAAACTATCAAAATCAAGGAACCATTTGGACTGAGAGGTAAATTAAACCCACTGAAAGAAAAGTTATTTTAAATTATATACCAAGTAGCAAATAATCCAGGTAGTGCCTACATGAAGGTGTAGGAATAGAAAGAAGAGGATACATTGAGGAGACAATATGGAAATGAGTGTGATCAAAGCTGAAAAATAATTCAGCCCAATATCTCTGAGTGTCGTGGTAAATGAACAAACAAAGATCTGATTGCACTGTGTTGATACTTCCATAGGAAGCAAATGGAGGACATGCTACTGGGAAAAAAGTTTTAAAAAAATCCTTTGAAACTAAAGCTAGGTAAACTGGAAAAACGAAAGCCAGTGAGTATTTATAGCAAACCAAAAATGCAATTAATATTTTCCTCACTTCTTGGTACTTGGATTTCTTTCCTGAAACTCTGATTCTTTTATTTTTCTTCCTGTTTCAAGAATATAAATGGTTTGTTTGGGGTTTTGTGGATTCTTTTTTTCCTGAATTTTCGTCTCCTGTTATGTGCTGCACTACATTGTCTGATTGCATCAATCACATTGTGTCTCCTGAAGTAAATAATATATTGTCAAGTTATGTATTATTTAATGCCGAGGAGAGCCTTCACATGTGAATACGCAGGTATAAACTTACAATTTGCTGTAGTGCTGGAACCTGTATTTATCAGATGTTACAAAGGAAGAGATGAGTGAATTCATTGTCTAATGTTCAACTTAATTCAGTAGTGACTGAAAAGTTCAAGGTGAACTCTATTATCTATTTAGAAGAGATTATGAAATGTTTGTAAAGGCAATGTGTTTTCTCTTGTCTAAATACCCACCAATGCTATTGAATCAAAAAGCAAGCACTGAAGTATATTTTAAGACCCTCAGCTGTGTACAGTTCATCTAAGAGTAATGAGGGATAGGGTTGGAGGTTGCATTATTCCTTTGATTTTTAAAATGGTAAATTCTTGTACATTTAAGTCTTAATCCATATCTTAGTCCATATCTGCTACTCCACTGAATCATTTCATCAAAGTAATATGAACAGTAAATTCGAGGCCTCAAGGTTATATAGGTCTCACACAGTGGTTCATGGTGCTACCCAAAGGTTTTCCTCGGTTTTGCCTTGACTGAAAAGCTGAATGCCACCACTCTAAGTGGTAAAAATTCTGGTGTTGAGGAGCATTGTCTAAATTTCATGGTTATAGTTCACTCTGATGTTGAGTAAAAGCCACGTTCTGATTGTCAAGGTGGTAAATTCGCACCGACAGCTTCTTATTTCCACTGTATTATTCATTATTGCAAAAAATAAGCAAATTGAGAAGTAAAAAGTTTGCTCATTAACTTGATCAAAATCTTCCATCCCTTGAAGTGCTGATGCCTGCTCTGCATGATTGAGTTACCCCTGACTAAGAAGCTGCATGGATGAAGGCTGTACCAGCAGAAATGTTGCTCACACTGATGTTCTAACTCATGTCCTCGCCTTGGCCTTTTTAGTCCTGCGGTACCAAAGAAAGAACAACTTTTAAAGTTTCATTTGACAGTTTTTCTCCTTCCAGTCATCCCAGAGTTGAGCTGGGAAAGTGGATACAAAGGACCGCTGTTCATTGACATGTACAACTTTTGATAAGTCTCTAATAAGTGAGAGCATTTAAATGTAGTGATTTATGTCACACGCGCCCTCACTACTGACAGGATCAATGTTATTGCAGTGACGACAGGGCTAAAAGCTTTTTTAAAGATTTTTCTCTTTTCTACATTTTGATTTCATTGCCAATATTTTGAAATTCAGTTAATAAATCAAATTAAAAACATTTTGTATTATTCCATTTAACAATCTTTGTATTGCCCCCCTTTTGGCTTCTGAGAATACATTTGTTATTTACAGTTCTTTGAGAAATATTTTTGTAGAGTGTGTTCAGCCTATTAGTTACCTGTAAACCTTTACTGTGTATATTGTTTATTGTGCTTATGTTTATGATCACTGGATCCATGTTAGCATTGGTTTAGCAAGGAGGTAACATGTGTCATGCAAGATGACTGTGAAAAGATTCTGGATAATTAGAGTAAAAATTTTAGTTGTTGCTATTAAAGTCTAGTATTTGTCAAAATATTTACAACTTGTGAATCTCATTCCAGAGTGCATAATTATTACAAACAAAGCCTGGTACTTTAAGTTAGAAAAAGAATGTTTTTATTTAACTATATTATTACCTTGAACCAAAAAGGTAGAACATCTGATATCAAAATTATTAACTTAAAGAACATATGCAATATTTATTATTGATAAACATAAACAAATAAAAGAAAGGTGATATCTTGTGATTGGAAACACTGAATTGCATTTTCATATGATTCAATATGTTCCATGTGATAGGTGTAGATATTTTTCTGGATTTGTTATAGGTTTACAGTATGTCTGGAAGAATACAAGTTACGTCCTTTGAGTGCAAGACCCCCAACTAAACTGGCATACCAGGATTTGCTTTCAGATTTTTAATTTTAAAATTTGACTACAGTTATGACATTGCAGCTATTGAGATCAAAACTCTCATAGGCTTCCGGAAATAAAAATGGGCACCACCTAAAGTGGTTTGATGGTTATACATAGGTTTGGACATCCCAATTTAATTGTGGTGTAAACAAGTTTAAAAAGCAGTGACTTATGCTTTACTCATAAAAATTATAACTTCACAATTAGACAATTTTCATTTTCCAGACACTTTTTTATCTGATGCTTAGAATAAATTGTTCAGGTGTGATATGTGTACTTTTCCAGAAAATTATATTTTATGTGTTTGATAATTCATTTACATTACAGAACAGCTTATTTTCTTTCCAAAATGTCATTATTTGTTAAATTAAATTATATATTAAACTGTTTAATTACATAAAAAAATAAATTCAATGTTATGTAAGCCTGGAATTACAGGTTAACAGATGGCTAATTAAGCACTATAGTTCCATTAAAAGCATGTACTTGAGGAAAAAATGAGCAAGAGTTTCTAGTGAAAACCTGTGAAAATATTCCCCCAAAGCAGAATTTTAAACATTACTGCAATTTTTCAATCTAATATTAGTTAGATTCATCCTCACATATTAAAAATATTAAAACTTTGACATTCTTGCTATTACAGAAATGTTTGAATTTTATTCTTCCTATGCAAAACATCAGAGCTTTCTAAGATTCAATATTGATGAAGTCAATGCTACTAATCAAAAAGTAGCAATGAATTCCTCTAACTGCAGAACTATTTTATGCACTTTTGAGTCCCATGGTGTTTGTGTACTGCAGATTTTGGTGCTTGTCACAGAATCACAGCATGGCTTGGGTTGGAAGGAACCTTAAAGATCATCTTGATCTAACCCCCGGCCATGGGCAGGGAAGGACACCTCCCACTGTTCCAGGTTGCTCAGAGCTCCATACGGCTTGGCCTTGAGCACTTTCAGGGATGGGGCATCCACAGCTTCTCTGGGCAGCCTGTTCCAGTGCCTCAGCACCCTCACCATAAAGAATTTTTTCCTCATATCCAGTCTAAACATACTGTCTTTCAGTTTGAAGCCATTCCCCTTGTCCTGTCACTAGATGCTCTTGTAAAAGGTCAGGGGCAGCACTTTGCATGTGGTCTTATGAAACCTCATGAGATTCCCATCAGTCCACTTCTCAGACTTGTCCCATTGGATGGCACCACATCTCCAGGTGTGTCATTACTGTGATGTGGTGTTATGTTTAAGTGTTCAAAGCTAAAAAAATTAATTTTTTAAATTTGATTGCATATATTAATCAAATATCATATCATGATACATGAATATCATGCTACTACATTAACGCGTCATTGTAAGTTAAAAACCATCTCATAATATTTTGGATGGGATGTGGCTTCATTAAAATGAGTTTACTCACTGCCTTAAACAATGACCTCATCTCAAAACTATTTACCATACTCAAGGACCTAATATTTGAAGTACAATTTTACAAATACAAAGAAGTACAAACCTGTACAGTTGAGAGTACATTTGTTAGGCTGGATTAGCTCTCTGATTCAGTCAACTTTCTGCTACAGGTCCTTGACAAAGGTGTTTTCAGAGTGCCACGGTGATCTCAGCTCTATGTATCATGGGTGGTTGAAGACTTTTTTTTCTTTTTTAAACTGTCACTAAATAAGCATCTGTGTGAGAGAAAATAAAATGTTTTAGTGCTATCAATTGGTTTTATTATCCCATTCGCAAGACATGAAATTATTTGACAGGACTATAAACCAGGGAGAAGTAAATATTGCTATCATCCTTTAGAACAGTAGCAGGAGAAAGGACATGGTGCTGTTAAAGTGGTGCTAGCTTTTCTGAATGCCAAAGGCCAGCCAAGACCCTTCTGAAAATGCCACATAAATTTCTTATTCAAAACAGTGGATTTTATGGAACAGTATACACACTAAATCAAGAACAAATTTACACAAACTATTATAACCTATTAAGGAGCAGTAATACCACTGCTTTATAGTGATGTTTGGAATTTAATTTTACCTAATTCTAATAAATTATTAAGAATAAATGAATCTGTGGCTGCAATTTCTACTCTCATGTGACCATATACTGTCCTTACTTGTACTTACATGGTGTCTGATGTGAACCACTATTTGCTTTTTTGATCATGACTCAAATAAAATCTAGTAGAGAAGTGCTAGGAAAGCAACTTTCTTGAAAGAAGTGGTAATCTGAAGCTTGTATCCTTTTTCTCTGAGCCTATGTGTGTGAGAGGCCTTTATTTGGTTATAATGGGAGGATTACCTCAGAAAACAATGACCCAGAGGTGATATCGTCTGTTCTTGGTTCAGAATTGGGTTTAATCTCCCAGTGTTTCATCTACCTAGTGCATTTTGGTGGTGTGAAACAGCCAGCTGGGAATGTCATTGTAAACAAATACAATCCATTTTTGATTTTGTATAAAAATTTTAAAAGTGTTAAGACTGCCTCTAGATAAAATGGATTAGACCTGTTTTGCTTTGTGGTTCTGCTTTATTATAAATTATAATCTTCATTGAACTAGCAAAACCTCTGTAGGGTGTGAGGACTGGGCAATCCTTCCTATTTTTCTCCTGTTCTGCTTTTAATAACTACAGAAAAATAAATAATCTACTCCCTTTCCCTCCACTCCTTCCAATAATTGAGGAACAATAAGGAGAGGCTATAAACTGGAATAACAATTTATTAAAATCACAATAACCATAGCAATATTAATAACAAAGAGTATACAAAAAAGATAGAGTGTTTTACCCACAAAAGGATATTCACCTCTGAAAACAAAGAAGAACACTTCCCAAAATTAGTGCTGCCTGCATGCTCTCCAGACAAAAGCAATATTGAAGGAATCCACTGACGGAATGGAAAATGGGAAAGTGACTGACAATGGGGCAGCGAGCCACAGAGAGAGACGGGAAAGATGTGGAAATTCCAGTTTCTGACACTCAGCTCTTCCTGCTGAAACCATGCTCCCAGAGATGATGTGGGTGGTATGGAACTGAAAAGTGATAAAAACTTCACCCTCTTTTCTCTATAACCAGGGCATATCCAAAACAGCTTTTCGTCATTGTGGGAAAGATGATTCGGGCACTGGTCCTAAGTCATGTTCAGACTACGAAAAGTTTCCAAGAAAATCTCCTTCGCTGCCAGATGTCCAGAGCAAGTTCAATGTTGGGAACTCTGAGCGAAGCTAGGCATTTCTAATAATACAAAATTTATTCAACAGAGACTTCACCTGGTGTTTTTCTGAAAGCTGCAGACTCTTCCTTGCAAGCTCTCTGAAGATTGGGTAGGCAGTTTAGCACTGGGCTTGCCCCAGGCTACTGAGTCCTGCAGAGAGACAGAACATAATGTCTCAGCCCTGGGAGTGCTTGTCTGGGTTTGTTAGCATGCAAACTGCATTCACACAGCTTCCTGCTTGCTTTGCACCATGGCCCAGACTCTCCAAAAAGAGCCCAACTGCTAAATTCCCATTGTTGCTAATGCCAGGGTAATGGGATTGCTCTTAAGTGCTGGTGTGAAATTTCCCCAGGGTTAACAAATACTTAGTCCGTGACTACATGGCAAAGTCTTTTAAGCCTATTGGCATGAACGACTTTTCCAGCGCACACAAATAATCTGAAAGAAGCTATGCAAAAATAGAAAAGGGTCTCTGAAGTGCGGGAGCTGTTTCTGACCTTACAGACCATGGGACAGCCAAAAACCTGCCAAAAGCTAAGAAATAACAAGCACAATCCTGGGAGGTGCCCCAATGCTGTTATGAAGTTAAATTGTGGCATAAAGAAATCCCAGAGAAAGTCAAGATTCCAACTAGACCTTAGCAAGGCAATGGCACAGGCTGAGTCAGATTTTCCTTCAAGGGACTACCACTGAGAAGCCTTGGGTTGTGCTGAAGGTCTGTCTGCTTGCTAGAAACTTTAGAGGGAGCACATGTCCATGGTCTTTGCCATTGGCAAATTTTGCTAAAGTAAAATTCACATTTGTCCATTATTTTCACTCCTGTATTTTCTTTCTTTCCTCAGGCTCCCAAAGAGGTCCCTGTAGTGGTGCCCAAGGTTAAAGGTAATTTGCTGTAAACAGTTTTGCATTTTGTTTGCTCTTATTGCTACATCTATGTTCCATTTTCTCCATGCTCTCCCATGTAGCTTGATTTTCCTTAATCCCTTTGTACGAACCCTCTTTGTTTTGAGGAAATGAAACCTTGAAGATAAAACCAATACATCCAAGGCAGTATTGCTTTAGAAAAGTTTCGTTAAATACGCTGCTGACTTGTGCGGTTAAAAGCACAGCTTGATTGTTGCACTGAGTTATTTAGATTTTTATATATATAAAATTAAACAAAGTATGGTGGTTCTTTCAGGAAATTCATGTTATAGTGTTTGGAAATATACAGAGTGCTCTGCTTCAATTAATGATGGTGTTTTATTTTGATTGCTGCCATTGAGACTCTATTCTTATTCTCAAGAAGTGATGCGTTCCAAGGATCCTCTAATTAGCCATGGAGGTTGATGAAGCTTTACAAACAAAGGAATTGTAGGCATATTCTCTTGCCTTTGACTATGCCTTCATGAATACATGTTGTCAACAACATTTTACCTTATGTCAAAGCAGGTTTCAGCTATAGTTTTTCCAGACCTAAAAAGCAGCCAGGCTGTTTGATTTCTTACATTTTCTCCAGCATTCTCCTTTCTCTTACTCTCAGTTATTTGTTGTTTTTCATTACTAACCACTAAGTGCCTCCAGAATTATTGTCATGCTCATGTCTTCTGTTAGTAATTTCTTATCAAATCTTCAGCCCCATAATTCTATAAAATGCTTTCTTTTTCATAACAATATGCTAATTCATCTTCAAAGTATTGTACCCTGCAATCTGTTTTGTAGTTTCCCATAAGCATTTTCTTTTGATTCAATCAATTTATTTTTCATCACCTAGCAACCTCCAAATTCAGAAAACAGAAATGAATCTGCAACAGATATTTTATTAATTTTCAACTCATTGTCAGAGGCATTTTATACTGTCCTCAGCTGAAATTAGAAAGTTAGGGTTTGACTTTGAATAATATATTTATCAAGGAAGATTTTATTCCACTGGGGTTATGGTTCATCAAATGAATTTGTTTGCAGTTCAGCAGTCACCTGAGATATTCATTGTAAGTTCAGAACATCTATGTTTCTCATCAGATTTAGCTGACAGCACATTTGGATTCATTCATAACAATCTGAAGAAAACAATAATGTATTTATTCTTAATCTGCCTACACATTGAAAGGGAGCTTGAATTAAGAATTGATGTACTACATGAAAGAAAAAAATAGGAAGATGATCTTGGAAAACAGAATGAAAAATCCTTTATTACTCAGCACTAGCCTTTATTTTAGGGTTATTTGAAGAATTATATTTCAAGTTTAAAGGCAATGAAGAATATTCATAAGGTAGAAGCAGAAGGTTATGAAGCTGGTTGCAGAATTATGATCTTTATATGGAATTTGAAAATCCCTGGTGGAATTTTATGTGAGGAAAGAACTCTTTAACCAAAGCCAAGCTTCCATTTTCAATTTAAAATACTAAGTTTTGTAGCTCTTGCCCACATTGTTAATTGCATAACTGTCAGATGATTTCTTTAGGGGCTATTTTAACACAGCCATCCTGACCTTCTGCAGCAGAATTCAAAAGATAACAGCATACAATTTCCTGTACTGAACACATGCTGTAAGGTCAGACAGACACTTGTGAATAGTGGCCATGAGAATGGTACACCAAAAGCAGCGATTTGTCCAATGTGCTATGAGCAACAGATCTGGAATTCTACGTCTGGCACAGGTCTGACTGCGCATAAGATCTGAATTGGCAGATTGCAACAGCTGTGGTTGCATAGGTGACCCTGTGGATTTGGTTGCCTCTCTCAATTTTCTCTTGAAAAATATGCGAGTGCATTTTTAGAGCTCTGTCAAAGGAAAGGCAGCTCTAGTTTTATATCCCTATTAGCCTTAAGGGGTTCAAATCTGCATCTCCTGTCTCTGCCCAAGCCTAGGTTTGATGGGTTACACCAGAAGGGAAATTTCTTTTGTCTGCTTTTTAAGAACATGCATCTGAGATGGGAAAAATGTTTTTAACTGATTCCCCACCTCAGGAGGGATGAAGGTTCTTTTACTTTTCTGCCCTTGGACCAAAAGCAAACAAAAAAAAAGGAAATAAAAAAACCCAGGAAGATGAAAAAGGGCAGGTGGAGAAAAAATAGAGAAATCACCAGAGAATGACAAATGCATGCCTATACACTTAATGGTAATTTAAGGTTTCGGCCACTTGTTCCAATTTAAATATTATTTTCAAGCTCTCTTTATGCTCGAGTGCAAAGTCTTCAGTCACCCCATCTATGTGGGCTTTTATAAAAGCACAATTATGGGGCTGAAATATTCACAGACTTAGGAGATGATGGGTCCAATGTGCAGGTGCAGCTGGATCAGGCAAAGGGATTTTGTCCCTCAGGATGCCAGTCCTGTCCCCAGCCCTCATCCCTGCTAGAGCCTGGCAAGCTCTCATGTGCTGTCATCCCTCTCTGCTCTACACAGACAGTCTCACTTTCCACAAAAGCCAACCCAAAGGTTAAAATCGACAGCGTTTATGCCTACCCAGGGTGTTTTGACAGGAGCAGATAAGGCAGTGACTGCATTTCAGGCTCTGAGATGATGGTTTCACCTGAGCCCAGGGATGGCAGGGGAGGTGACCTGGGGACAGCAGCCCTGCCCCTGACTCAGCAGCCACCAGGACAGTGTGCCTGGCTGCCAGCAATGACCTTTTGATTTCTTTTTTTCAGGTTTCTTAGCTTTGACACTGCTTGCAACAGTTGTGTCTCAAGCAGGCACAGCAGTGATTTCTACCACGACTGAAAACAGCTGGTGCAGAGATCACCAATTTGTGTGGTCTCTGAAACCCTGAATAAAAGGTAACATTTTTAAAAGGTCAGTTCCTCACTGAGGAAAGAATGTGGACCATAAGATGAAAGAGACTGACTTCGTATGTTTGGTGTATGATGTTAATCAATATTTCAAAATTTATAGATTTTTACTTAAAAAAATCCTCTCAGTAATGTGCCTGTCTGACACTGTTTTATTTTGTATCTGGAGGGAATTGGATTCCAGCACCATCAGAAGTCTTCCTTCTCACTCATTTGACAGAATTATAGTCACTGACAGCATCTTTATTTCAGTTAGGGAATGCATTTTAAGAAGGTGACACCTAATTCTAGCAGAAACAAGCACCCATCACCATTGATAAAATTTTTTAAAAAAAGGATTCTTCATCTGTTTGTTTTTGTTTGTTTGTTTTTCATGTTCCCAGCCTGTCATTTAGTGATGATAGGACTCTACAGAGGCAAGCAAGGAAAGCAAATTTAGCTGTGAAGCCCTGTCAGTGAACTTCCCAGTTTTTCTACCAGAATAATATATGTGCTGTCATGCATCTGCAGCTTCATTGTTAATTCAACATTTTTTGCCTGACTGATTTCAATGTATCATTCAAAAAAAAAAAGATGGACAGGTCATATAGGTGAAACAATAAACATAATTCATATATGGACTATTATATATAAAGCATAAATTACAGGTTCACTAAACAACCTTACAAATTATGTTAACCTTTCCAAATAAGATCACACTGTGGAACTTATATGCACATTCAGAAATCAGACAGGACAATATTTGGAAGATTTCAGTCAGCATTTACTATTTTTCAAATTTTCAAAATGTTTCTTACTTATAAGTCATCTATGGTAGCTCCACAAGCAAAAAATTGTCTGTAGTTTTAGAGAAGTTTCTAGTATTCTGAAAATTTTCTGGGAAACATGGTCTTTTGAAGCATAACTTTTTTAAAGATGTGAGGATATTTCAGGACCACACCATTCACTCTTAAAGGCACATCAAATTTTGGTGATACAGAAACAGAGAAAATATATGCAACTCTTTTTTTTCCTTTTCCCCTCCTGAATAATAAACAGAATAGTTGGTTACATCCTATTTGCCTAAGAAAAGCCATCTGTTCAAGTTAGGTGGGTTGCCTCACTGGCCTGTTCCTTGACAAGCTGCTAAATGATCTGAATAAAGTAAAATTTTGGGTAAAGTCCACCAAGATTGTTTGAGAATAATATTTAAAGAAAAAAAAATCAACCACATACTTTGATTTTGTTCATCACCCCTAAAACACCTAATCACAGAAGACCCAGATGAACTACTTGTAATACCAGGTCAGAGACAGCGGTTTAACTCCATGTCTGGAACTATTTGTGTCAATGAGTTGACTGATGTGCTTCTTTCCACATTGGATTCTTAGCCTGTGTTTGCATTATATCTTCACCAGGAATATGTCTTTCTCTTCAGTGAGATATATTGAACCACTTCAGATGTCTTTCTTGACTTTTCATGCTTCTGCTTCATGCTGTCAAGCACCTTTCTTGGGTGATCTGTTATTCCTGCACTCCATTGCTCAATAATGTCTTGACTTGTATTTTTACCTTCTGAATGTTTATTTCCCAGATATCTTAAGAGAGTTTTCTCTAAACTGTTTGGGTGATGAATTTTGAATGGAAAATGGGTTTGCATTAATGACTCAGATTCATGGAAAATGCTGTTCTTCCTCAGATCCTGGTTCTGCAAATTCAAACGCACACACAGAGACACACACGCAATATTTTCAGTATACTCTTTTGGCCACAGCTCTTACTAGAGCTGTTCCATGTACATTTATGCCCAGGCTTGAGCTCATGCAGAAGCAAAGACTCCCTCCCCTCTGACCTGAGACAATGTCATTACATGGTGATGACAGAAACAAATTTGTCAGCTTCTGGACAAAGAAGAAATCTTGCTCTTGGCAACTTGTCATCTTTACGGATTCTCTGTTACATTTCGACAAATCTTGGCTGAGTCTGCAAGTCCCATCATATGAAATGCTGCCTAAATTAGTCTGGCAGGTACAACAGATGTGTTCATCAGAAGTTCTTTCTTTCCTGTAGCAAATTAAGACATGGCAGTGTGAGACGTTAAAGAGAAAAGTGCCTAATTGATGACTAAACCAGCTCAAATTTACACTAGATGGATTGAAACTTTGGTTTTACCAACAGGTCAAAGATTGTAGTTAATAATCTTCTGCAGGTCATTTCTTAACTGCCTGACTTGTTCTAAGTGTTTTACCTCATTTAGTCCTCACATGGTGTACTTTTGCTGGCACCTATGTGTTTCATAGGACCTGTACATGAAACTCATACAACTGGCTGAGTTTTATCTGCTGTTCACCATGCTGTAGTTTGCAAAACAATTGGTAAAACCCCATAAAATGTTCATAAGAATAACAATTTCTGACTAACTGCAAAAATCCCCTTGGTGACAGCTGCAGAATATATGGGGTCAATATCCTCTCCAATAAAAAATAGGTACTTGCCTTCCCTAAGGTTGTTTAAATAATAGGTAAACTGAACTTCAATATCTAGGGTGACATCCTATTGCTTTTGAATATATTTGTTATGATCATGGATATTGAAATGAATGCTTTAACCAGCATCTCAATTATGCATTTTCACAGTTGTGAAAAAAAACAAACCCAAACGATGAAGACATATTATTATGTGGAAGTCATAATTTTGTGACAAAAGAAAATAATGCATAATTTGTCTTTTAACAGACATCACGGTGATTGTGACCAAACCCATTTTGCAGCTATGCAAAGTGTAGCAGATGATCCTTCCTGATTCCACATCACCTCACAGAGTACAGTATAACCTTCTTAACTGATACTTTGCTAATCCTCATTCTTTATGAATCTGCACAAAAAATTGGCAGTGTTTTCACTTCCACTGAGCAAAGATTTAAGATTAGGGAAAAGTGCTGAGAGAATGATTCATGTATTGCTGGGATGTCACTATCTTTAGAATATGCACTTAGTAGGATAAAGTGCATTATTAAATAGCTGACGTGTGACATACGTCCTTATTTTCTGTGCTGCTTTCTTGCCTGATAAATTTCTAAGCCTGGTACAATATAGGGACCACTCAGTAGGTTTTGAAATTGTACAACTTTACCACACAGAATTCTTCATTCCTCGTTGCAGAACCCGGACATAAACTGGACATCAAATTTTTGGAAGTTACAGTCTTGTGTGCAATTGTGGTACATGAGCTGCATGGTGCATCTGCTGAGTCATAAATTAGAGTTAAAAATTATTCATGAGATCCTTCTTTTTTAGTCTTACAGTAAAAACTATTTCTAGGTAATTGTGGGTGATTTGATTAGAAATCTCTGCTTGCAGTGATTTTTACTGAGAGGAATTTCAGGGATAATTTCTTCCCCCCTCCATATTTTGGATATTAAAACTGGTTGTTTTTAGGACTTCTAACTTCCATTTCAGGGTGGGATTGTCTGGAGTTCTGAAAATTTCTTGGGGCTCTTAATTAAAATTAAAAGGCACATCTGAGTACTGTTTAGATTTAAATTACCAGTCCATTTCAATTTAGAGAACAGTTCCTTTCTACAGAGATACATGTACTACAAAGTGGTGTCAGATCATAACTTTCATGCACCCTGGCTACTTTCACAGACCCTCTGGTCCCCCGGCTGCTTCATGCAGTTTTTTACTGTACGAATGCACTCAGGAGTGGTATCCTGGATTTCAAACACTAAATAGAATTTAAGCTTAAAACACTCACAGTTGCATGTTTTAGAGGGGGGAATGCAAGGTGCTATGAAGACAGAGTTGTCTAAATGTCAGAAAATATGAACATTTCCATTTGTTCCAGTCAAAAGCAATTAATAGTGTTTTTTAAATTCTCAAGGAATCATGCAGGCTTACTTGTTAATGATGATCATGGATCTGTGGTCTGCTTGTCCCCAAGCAGAGTACCCTTGAAAGGGTACTTTGGGAACAAAGGTTGTTATATTTTATGTAAAAATAATAAATACATATCCTACAGGAATTATATGTGTAGTTGCTAATGACCACATGGTCACCCTTAAAAAAAATACAGTCCATCACATATCTTTTTTTCCAGAATAATTGAAAAATATGTAAATCACACTAGAATTCAAACTTGTCTCATGTTAGGAAATTGCTTACTTAGATTTTTTTTACATCAAGTTCATGAACTTCATAAGATTTGCCTTACCAGCTCTCCAAGATAACTAGAACAGTGTACCACAATCATGAATGGTTGATCAAATCAAAATCTATATAACATTCACCCAGACTAATTCTAAAATTGTTTCTGAATGAATCATATTATTGAGAGTGTGTGTTTCCATTCTTAGCTTTTCTAAAAAAGTTGCAGCATCTAATGATGAATTACTCTTTTTAAGAACAAGACATACCTTCCTCTTTCATTTAGAATCTTATAGCAAGGGACATGTAATAGCAATCTCATGTGAGAATGCTCACAAAGCATTTGTTTGATATTCATATTCTTTTCCAAGTCTCTGGATAGATACATGACCTTTTTACAATAATCTCTAGCACTATGCTAACTTTTTGGCATTTGAGAATTGCCTTCCCCAATGTTTAAACAGAATATTTGTGCTGCAATTTAAGCACATTTTTTTTCCTTGTCCTTTCTGAGAAGTCAGAATAATTGAAGCCTGTCTTTTTATAACATACTTATTGTTATTTCCTGACAATTTATTCTTCCCTGAGTTACCTTTTCTTGAGTCTAAGCATGCTCTTTCACCATCAGCTTCACTTTCCTAACTTTTAATCACTCTCTGACATTCAAGGTTGTGAACTGTCTACTTTCTTTGCTCTCTTTTTGAACTGAGACAAAACAGTTGAGGCTGGGCCCTTAACAGGGTATAATAAAGGTACATATACTAATTGATGATTTTACACATAATGCTCCTAATAATGAATTCAAATCTCCATTTGCTTTCTTGTTGCCTGTTTTGAAGTATAATCTGTTATCCAAGATATTGGCATTGAGATAGTAATCCTCTATTTTCTACTGTTTCTTCAGAACTCATTATTTGTCTCCATTTAAGTATCTGTATATATTTTTATTCAACTACATAATTGCCGCCAGTCTAATTTTTTCAATTTGTCAAGCTCTTAATATTATTCTTTTCCTGAAATATATTTAATGTTCCATTTCCCAGGCTTTAAATAACTCATAAATTTGATTAGCTTACTGCCTTCTTTTCAGTTCTCCAGTCTAAGCCCTTATTTGAATCCCAAGAATCACCAACTAGGATTTTCATGGCCCAGTTCAAAACTCAATAGCCCAACATGGCTTCAATCACTAATGATGTTCCACTTGGACTGATATTTTGGCAGGTTGCACTTTTCCATGACAGGGTTGAACTAATCCCTGGTCTTTACACACTTCTAAAGGGCATTTCAGGTAATTACCAAAACCTCCTGAGGGTATAATCTGCTGTCAGATCAGCTAAAAGGAATTAGCTGAATAGTTGGGTATAGTTGAAGGAAGAGTATGTTGCAATACATCTCTTTTATGCCTCCTTTGTCTCTATTCCTGCTCCAAGACCTGGAGAAAGACCACGGAGGTTGCGCTGTGATAGTAAATTCTGTCCTGCCCAGTTCCCCATTCCCCACACCACTGTGGCACTGGGCTTTGGGCTCCCCTGCCAGCTGGGACTGAAAGGGCACCAGGGAGCAGGGATGTTTCCCGTCAGCAGCAGTCACTCTTCCATGTGTTATTCTCCAGCAATGCTCCAGGCATTGCAAGACACAGACTCAGAGATTTTTGCCTCTCACAAGCTCCATACAAGAATTGCTTCAGCTGATCATTGTGGTTCTGCATCCTTTTTCACAAAGCTCCTGCTTTACACAGCAGCATTTTTAGAAAGTGGTGCATCCGGAGGGCGCTGGCTCTTGGCGTTCAGCGGGGAAATAAGCCCGTGTTTTCCATGCTAGGTGAAAAGGAGGGCAATGCTCTGTGCTCCCTTCCTGGCCTCTGTCAGGCAGCGCAGGAACAAAGCAGCTGTGTGGGCTTTGGAGGCTCATCTCGATGCATGTTTCCAGTGCTTACTTAGCATATCTCTGCAGAGTAATCTTCCTGACAATGAGATCATCTTCAAGCAGCTTTGATTCCCAGAGTGCCCATTCCTTACAGCTGGAGCTGCCAGGAGGGGAGCGGAGCTATTTCTGCCCTGCTTTCTGCTGAAGATTTGCTGACAGTGGAAAGAGCTGCAGCTGCCACAAGGAGAGGTACAATAATGGCTCTAAAATGGGTTTGCTCTGTCTAAGAGTAAGACCTGCAGTGTGAGGGCTTTCTTTCACATCCAAATCATGAAGACTAGATCAGACCATAACGTCTTATTGGACCAGGTATAGATAATTTGTGTTGGTGCTCTCTTAGCTTTTGGGAGGAGTTTGTGGCCTTTTGACACTTTCTTCAGCGCAGATTTCCCCTCCTTTCGCAAGGGTGTGGAGACTTTATTGGTTCTTCTTGGTAAAGCCTCAGTCTTCCTCTTTTTTATGCTATCACTTATTAATAAAGTCTCTTACTAAAGTTACACAAGTCCCTTTTTAAGCTAAACACTCTCTACTTTGTCCTCTGCTCCTTCTCCCACAAATCATTTATTTTGATTTCTTTAAGTTTTTCTTCTCGTTAAGACTACATTAAATACATTGGGATAACTCTACCCCGCCGTATGAAACAGGAAAAAAACCACCAGATATTGTCTTGGCTGCTAATTTTTTCGATTTCTGAATCTCCAGCATGCCAATATAAAACTGACTTGAGAGGTGGAAGACTTATGTGAAAAACGTGCTGTGGAACCCAAGAGCAGCTGCAGGAAGGAGAGAAGCTCAGCTTAGTTACGATATATTTTGTGCAGGTGTATTGTTGTCAAAGTGAAGTGACTGCTAGTCAGGCTAGCATGTAAACAAGTTAGGCAGAAAGGAGAAAGAAAGGCTAGGCTAGCTGTAAGAGTTATTCTGAATTGCTGCCTCTTTGAAGTAAAATAACAACCAAAAAATCAGAAAAATTGTTAAAAAATGAGTGGGAATTCTGTATGCGTTGTGTTTCCTTTTTGTTTTGGTTTTTTTTTTTTTTAGTCAAGAGACATGCTACCAAAAAAATTTGAACTTTCTGGGCAAAATTATTTTCCATATTAAACATAAGGATCAAAAAGTTTATGAGAAATTCCATGTAGCTTAAAGAAGTAAAGAATTGTTACCAAGAAGTTTGACAAGCAAATAACAAGAGAATTTGTGCATAATACAGTGGAATACTTTACACATGAAATCTGGGCTGGTAATTTTTACAATATTATAGCGATGGCTCCAAAAGTTTGACAGCACTGTTGAGGAAAGATGGAAAAAATCAATACAGGCATTGTAAACAACTCTTTTGAGCTTACAGTAGTGCAAAGTTGAATTTTGATTTGCTGTATTCCTATAGTTCTTCTTGGCTATTGCCATGTTAGTGCCATAGGGCTTTTAGATGTTTGGAAGCTAACTAAGACATTTGCTTCACCGCAGCTTAGAAAAGCAATGATTTGAGCATTAGCTAGTTATAGACTAAACTTCTACTCCATCTCAGAGGGATTGTGGGACCTAGCCCAGTAGGAAAACTCAACCTAAACTGTTTTTAATATATTCTTCTTCCCCATTAACTTAGTAATCACCTCTAACCACAACTTAGTTTTTGTGAGTCTTTCTGCTCCCCCCCTCGTAAGATGCTTGTATTGATGACAAATATAATTCTTACATTCATTCTAGAATATTGCCAAACTACTGGAATCACTGGAACATTTTGAAAATTGTATAACTCCCAGATAGTAGGGAGTGTCCTCCCACATCTTCCTTAGATTATGCACAAAAAGACTATCAGCATTATTTCAGATTTTGAGCTCAAATAACAGCTGGGAACAGGAATATCTTTGCAGACCTGCTTTCCACCAACAGGTTTGGAAGGTTAATATTTTTCCATCACTCACATAAGTTTTCTATTAATTTTATTGGAAGAAGTGATCTGGTTCTTTCATCAATAATGTAAGAACTCCTTACATTAGTAAAGCACTAAGTAAGCATTTTCTGTCATTTTTCTATGTGCCATAGGTATGCCCGTGGTTCAAACTGAGTGAAAGTATTAATCAGTTAAATGTTGGTAGGAGAACTAATTAATCATTAAGAAACATTCTTACTTACATCTCTAATTGCTTATGGCCAGCTCAGACCTTTCTGCAAAAATAGCAGTAAAATTTGGGGTTTTTCAAATATATCTAGTTAACGGCTTAAGCAGCAATGCTTTCTTGCTCTGTTTCATTTTCTCTAAAATATTTTTTCCAGCTCTTTGGGTACTACAATGAAATATGCTCACTAGAAATTTTCCTGGCAAAAAAAAAAATTCACCATCCTAATATTTGCAAGAAGCAAGCATATAAAATCAATATAACCTAGTTGGAGAAAACTTATCACCAGAAACCATTTGTGACCACCATATTTTGTGGTAGAATCACTTGTTTTAGAGAATAGTGGAACAATGAGAACGAAGTTAATGAGATATATCCTTTTAATAGGCTAACTTTGTTTGAGCCCATTGTGGTGATTATTATGTAGCTGAATCCAAGAAAGAATTATACCATCGGGACACTGATTGGCCTTAATGGCCCTCTGGTTTCACCTGGGACTTCCACCCCCACCTACCGCCCCAGGGTTCAGCCAAGCCCAGCCCTGGGACCTGTTCGTTCTCTGAGTTGTGTTACAGGAGTGTTAGCGCCTGTTCTTCCCTCTGGCTACATGCTCTAAGCCCTTCTCACCCCGACAGAGCCTATAATCATCAGTAGAAGCCTTGTCTCCAGGCTAGTAAACTTTTCTTGCCGTAACCTTTTATCTCTGGCCTAATAACCTTTTGTTCTTGGCTAGACCTTGAGCGCAGCTCATCCTTTTGAAGTGCCTGGGGCTGCCAGTGGCACTCACTGCCAGTGTCTGTCCCAGCCCACCTGGCTCAGGTTTTGGGGCATGAGCTCTGTTGGTAGGGCACTGCCACAGCTGGAGCCATCTGCCCCTCGGGAGCAGCCTGCCCTTGCTGCTGCCCCAGAGATGGCAATTATCTGACTGCTGCTCAAGGAAAAATTATCATATTTTCATTCAGAAAAAAAAAGACAAGAGCTTTGGGGAGTACGAGCTTATCAAATAAGTTAATTGAATGGGCCTGCACCCCAGTAAATCTTCTGGGCTTCCTAATTCTGGAGGAAAAGGTTTTATGGATACAAAAACTATTTTAGCAGTTAACTTACAAATTACATGTTTTAAAACTATGTTTACAACTTAAGAGACAGAGAAATTTAAATTATTTCAGTTACCATTGGGTTTACCCTCATCATCCATCTTGAGTCAGGGTAATAAAGTAATTTCTGTAAGTCGAATCTGATGCAAAGTATTTGTTTAATTAAAACCAAAACGTTTTTAAGATTTGTGACCAGCAGATTTAGCTTGTGGTACAGATCTGGAATTTGTAAGCACAACATGAGCACAAGAAAATTGAATTCTCTGTCTGTATAGGATGCACCTCAGTGAGAAACGGCTGTCTGCGTTTGTCTGGGGCAGAATTTGGTTATAAAACTATTCCTAAACATTGCCCAGAAACTACACTGATATGTTCTCTGCCTGTGCTGTAGTTCATCAGTCTATAGAGCGTGAGAAACAGAACAACAGGAATATCGAGTCTCTCTCCTTGGTGACTGATTTGACTTGTGTTGTGTTCCTGTTCAGTGGCTGGTGGACTGGCATTGGAGATATGACATTGGTAATACATTCGCAGTCTTGTAAAAAGAGTTTCAATGACTAAATATGCTTGTTTGAGTTTGACTAATTGAGAAATCTGTCAACCTTACTTGAACCATGTCCCATTGGATTCTAATCTACCCAGTCACATCTGAAACAGACTATTTAGGAATTATTGAATAGAAAAACAAAACTGTAAAAAGGATAACAGATTTAAAAGGTCACAAATAAACTATTTATTTTGAGACCTAAATTTACAAAGGCTTACCTGTAAATTCAGCTCTGACCCAGTGAATAGTGTTACTGAATTCAACTAAATGTCCCAAAACATGGAGAGCTAAATATGTAATGTATATTTGCAAGATCAGGACTTACTTCAGCCTACAATTCTGCATTTTAAAATAACATATGACCTCTCTTTTAAGAAGTTGCAGTAGCATTAAAATGTTCACTTTCAAGAGAAAACTGTCAAAGCCTCATTTTCACCTCTTGGTCACAACATCAAGGGACTCCAGCATTACACTTGAGTCTGAAAGACAAAAATACATTTTTAAAGTGGAGGTGATCCATGAGATCTGGTCAGAGACACCAGGTTGGTTTCTTAGTACAACAGGTTGCACTTCAATTTGGATTGAGAACAGTTTGTGTTTTCACTTGGTATTTACTTATTTGTTTCATGAATCTTGCTGAGAAATTTATTTTTTTATAAATATGTATATTTTCATTCACTGAGTCTCTAATATCAGTAATTTCATATTTGTTTGTGTATTAGACAAGAAATACCCCTGGAAACATAGAGGCCAACTGGTGTGCCCCACTAGGACCTAAAACCCCTTGTTAGCATTAGGATATTACACTAAATGGAGATTTTGTGAATGAGCTGTTATGGGCAATAGTAGAGTAATTTCATTATTTCCCTCTTTTAAGATCTCTAAGTGCACTTATGTGTCCTAAAAAATGTATGTTTCTCCTATGAACAGTAGTTTTCCCTCTGACAGCTTGGTTCCACTAATTTCAAATGAGTTCTTCTGTTTTCAGAATGTAAATTATACTAAATATTGTTCAATTATATTCCATTTCAGAATGGAATTATACTTAAGATTTTTTGAGGGATACATCATTGAAAATAAATCTGTTTAATATCCTTTTAACACTGTTCATGAAATATGATGTGCTCACTAAACATTTAACCATTTGTAAGGTGTATTGAAGGAATCTGGAACAATGTAAAAACAAAAATCTGCGGTAATATATTTCACATCAAGTGATACAAGATTAGAAGCTCATATAGTGTTTAATATTACATTTAGTATTGTTTCCAAGTGTCCTGAAAATAATGTACTTTTATGGTTAGAACTGGTTCAAAGCTGGCCTAAGCACATCCTGAAGGAGAAATAATAAGCCTAAATTACCCTCTGTGATATATTTCTGGAAATAATGAAGATGTTTTTGTCTGCCTTGCAGGCACTTAAATGTATGAGAACCAGAATCAAAATATTCTCAGTATACACTAGAATTGTCTAAAATAAATCATATTATCAGTTGTGTGTCTAGGGAAAGTGTGGTTTTAAATAGCTGAAGAGAAAAATGAATTATTTTAGTTCAAAATGCTGAGGTGCAGTATAACAGAACTTTGTTGCTCAAGAGCAATTCCTACTAACCTTACTTATGATTAAAGCTGACAGCTGATTTTTTTTTTTTCTTCAAATCCTATTAAATCTTTTTTGTCCCTGAAAGAGCAAATTTTTCAGGAAGCTTAGAAAAGAGGCTATTTCTGCATTGCACTATTAGTATTTAGAAATTTTATAAAGTCTGTTTTGAAGAGAAATCAAAAGGGAGACTTTCTCTTGCAAAATGTTACGACTTACACAGAAACTATGGCTCTGTTCCTCACCATCCATCTCCTTTTATTAAACAGTCTAGCCTCCTACAAAAATTACATATGAAAAAATATGAAAATTACTGTTTCATCACATTAGAAAGCTTTCCCTGAAAAATGAGATTATTTATAATTTTCCTTTTAAAATGCCATTTTTCCACTAAAGTGTCAAAGGAACATCCAGTGCACCTCAATGTGTTCTCACTATTTATGATTTGCCTCATGAGACATTTTGGAGGACTCCTGACACCAAAAAATTGTCACCAAAAAGAGCCAAAGGAAGGGAAAATTCAGCAACATCATGGAATTCCTCCAATGTGTATCAGAAATGTTGGGGGGAGAATGTCGTTAAGCATTTACTGGAACCTAGACCCTGCTAAAAGCTCCCTTGCTATAGTCTGCTATTTTTATAAAATCTTAGCAATGTGCCTTCTTGAAGGAATGACGAAAAACATATATTTTACAAAGATCCAGACTTATTGGACAAACAATTCAATAGATATGATTACATTTTCAGGAGCTCAATATTTTGCCCATTTCTACTCCTTTGACACCTTCAACACAAGTTATTTTGTCTGGTCGAGGTGATCCGTGTGAGTCAGTGACACCTGATCTGGAAATCTTACCTGACTATTTGTAGTGGAATCTGTATTCTCTTCCAGGGCCAGCACTCTACAGATTGGTGTCTAAAGAAGAAAATGTACATGAGTTTTCTATATCAAGGCTAATGGAAATGTAAAATAGAAGTATTTAGGACTAGAACTTGAAGTACAAAAGAAAAACATGTTTGAAGAGCAAGATGCAGGTCTAAATTACAACTTGAAGGATTAACTCAAAAGACTTTAGTTTACTTGCTTAGGATTTCTCACTGGTGAACTACCAATTTTTTTAAACCATCCATCTCTTAAAGATGTTAAACCATCTCTCAAAGATATTAAGTCATCTCTTAAAGATAGAGGCTCTCTTTTCTGATGTTTCATCTCCATCTTCTGTGCTTTTCTCACTAGCCCTGATGGGCTGGCTGGTTGATGGTTACAGATCCATTACTCATCATTGATCACATTTTCCTGCGGAACCACTCTTTACCTGCCTACTGTTACTTCAGCTGATGGCTTTATCTGCATTTGCTTTTCTAAGGGAGATAGGAAAAACATGGCTAAGATTCATCTTAGATGTTTATGAACATTTCTGGTCTTAGTGTGTACCAAAATACTACAAAAATTCTCAACAGAGGACAAGAAGTGTTGGAGAAGAACAAATGAAGAGCAAAGGCATAAGCAATCATAAAGCAATATATATTTGTCAGGCTTTCCTGCTAAGTTATTCTAAATAAATTTTCCATATTTCATCTCAAAGGACACCATTATATTTTGTACTTTATCACTACTCCAAATTGCATCTTGAATGAAACAGTTTTTCTGCAGGTTCTTGGGGATCAGCAGTTAATGACTAATCTCCATCTCTCCATTCCTCCCCCCACCTCCTTTTTTTTTTTTTCTTGAAACCAAATACAAAATAAAGCCTTGTACTCAGCAGAAATGGACATGAATGCAAACACCATCTTATTTTAATGTCAAGCATCCAGTAGGAAGGTCAAGAGTGATGATAGGAGGCACTTTGACATGAGCAAGGATTATTCTGCCATTTCACAAATACTTTGATACCAGAGAGTAGCCACAAGTAAAATGCAAATTCATGACTGTAGATATTAATGTGAATTAGAATTTATACTGACACAAGCAAGAAAATGGAATTTTGAGTATGCACTGCATTTATTTTCATAATCAGGTTAGATTTTTGTAGGTAATTTGTGGACTTAACTATTGAAATTAATGATTAAAATACTTTCAAGTGATAAATATGCTAGAGAAAGTTTGGTCTCCTTTGGGGACTTTCTGAAATCAGACAGAAAGACAGCAATTTGTCCAATTGTGCACCTCACTGTAATATTGGCTAAAGGTGTAGTCTGTGCCAGGGCAAGGAATTTAGGCTCTCCATGTTCATCCTAGCTGGTAGTGTCTGCTGCAGAGATATCTGGGCTTCACTTGATGGCAGCCTCGCCAGATGAGGTCTGATAGACCTGATAATCATTTCCTGCCTGATGGTGGCCCCCATGAAGTAACAACATGGCACAAAGAGGTAGGAGCAGCAGGAATAAATTTGCTTCCTAGAAAATCTTGTAAGGGAAATGAGGAAACCGCATGTAAATCCTATGTGACAACATAGGAGACGTCATAACGATACATTAGAAAATCACTCACCTCTTTCTTATACCTCTTTATGCCTTCCCTTGGGAGGCCACACCACAAGGACACCACACTTTTGAAATCTAGGCTGTATTTAATGTAACTTAAATTATGGCTTATATCCCATCTTTATCTAACTGTCCATAAGATTATTATTGTAAACCAAAATTCTCCCAGCATTTCATATAGCACATCCTGTCCTCAACTGATTTACTGGCATCAGTAATAGTTGCTGAACTCTGTCTAGATCACTACAATCAGGGGTTGGGTCTCCATAAAAGCTTTAAAAACTGTCATAGGCACTTTTAAAACTCACATTGATAGAAGAAAAATCTTTAAAAATATGAATGAAGCTGTTTTGTCCCTTCTCTTTTCTTATTTATTTTGTACACACAGGTCTTAACAGGAGCTCAAATGGAGGTAATGATAATAGAAATAAAAAAGGGTTAGGCTGGTCATCAGAGCTGACAGAACACAAAAGAATTCTAACAACTGGTTGAGATGTACAGTATATCAAAATAGGGACAAATTGAGGTGGTTTTTATTGTACATAATTTGCATGGCTTCTTTTTTCCACATTGAGAAAAGATAGAAGATAGAAAATCCTAACAGTTTCTCCTATTATAAAAATCCCAGGCAGCCCTCTGGTGATGTCAGTTTCTAAAATAGTTATAATTATTGATAATTAAAATAATTTTCTAGTAATCTGCCCGTCAATTTCTAACAGTCAGGAATTGATTGCTTCCTAAAAAAAAAAAAAAAAAAAAAAAAAAAAAAAAAAACAGTTCCTTTATTTTTTTCTTTTTTGTGTGCCATTTTGAAATAATTAGAAAGTATAAATTAAAACAAAATGTCATCATAAATATTAAAGTAAAACTATTTCAAAGTTCAAAAATATCATGTCACCAACCTGAATAGAAAAAATATTTCTTTAGTAAAAAACTCCCACCAGAAATCTGGAAATATGTTAATCTGAATTCTTACTCATCTCTGGCTGTCCAGTATCAATTTCCATTTGTATTTGGTTCTATGCTTGAATGGTGGTGTTGCACTTTATTAAATTTTAATCCTTCTTTCTCGTTTTTAAAAAATGTGTTTCTTATGTGGTAGCATTACAGTCTTTCTGTAAACATAATTTTTCAATTTTTTTTTAACTTTGTTAACTTGACATTAAAAAATCAAACTATAAAAGCACCCTTTTTTAGTAATATCTCAAGACGTAAAAAAAAAGCCTTTTAAGGTAAGATAAGACTCAGCAATTATCATCTTAATGAGTTGCCATTTGCTAAGCAGAGTAAACAGGTGAGGTGACTTCCCAAAGAAACTACAGACTGTTGATTTTAGAAGTTTATTTGGGAATTAATATTCTAAAATCCGAATATCTGTCACTTCCAGGATTTTGTAGTCCAGGTGGGATGGGGCTCTGAGCAACCTGTTCTAGTGGATGTGTCCCTGGCCATGGCAGGTTTGCTGGAACTCCATGGTATTTAAGGTCACTTCCAACCCAAAACATTCAATGATTCCATGATTCAATAATTCACTGATACTGATTCTTTTTTATAGTGCTGTCATGTCAAGACTTGATCCTTGGCAATTTGCTGTTTATAAATGATGTTTTAAATTTCAAACACTGTATAAATTCTAACTAAAACGGTGGTAAACAATCTCCATGACAAATGCAAGCGCCATTACTTAAACTTTCAATTGAATTCTACAGAGTAGATTTTGATACATTTCTGAAGGTGGTCAAAGATCAAAAAATTGGAGAAACACTTCTTAAAGCTGCCACAGCAGATGCCACCTGTGGCAATTTGTGTTTTAGCTGGCAGAGGCTTAGTGTTTACTGAAGAACAGCAAGATACAGTACTGTCCTCTGATACTGCAGAAGTACTTCAGGAAACATTTTTTGCTCTGATTTTGAACGCCTGTGTCAAAACACAATCATCCAAATGCAAATGACATTGCAATTGCTGGATTTCAATGACGTCTCTGACAGGAAAAGCAGGGTAAGAATGTGTACACATTTATTCATTCATTACTGTTTCTCAGAATATTCTCCAACATCAAGCTGAAGTTGATCAAGAACTTCCTGAGCAAGAAGTGGTATTTTTCATAATGGTTATGTAAAGAAGGTTTTACATATGTCTATATGAATATGAAGACACATAAAATGTAAAGTGAGATTTAAAACTTGCACCATTTGTGGTTTTATAAATGCTTTGAAGACACCAGCTGTGTGCATCTAAATCTGAGACGACTTCTTTAATCGTCTAATTAATGACAGAGAGGAGCGGGGCAATTACAAAAATAGAACTCTAATTTAGGCAGAGTCACAGCCTCTTTGCCAGGTTCTCTATCAAAGGTAGATATCCCCCCCACCTTTTTCCATGAAACAGAATCAATCCTCAACCCAAGAGATTCTACTAAGGCAGGTGCTTGCAGATTTATACCACCTGTCCCCATAATTTCTCTGAAGAAACCTCATCACGTCTACCACCTGAGAAGCTCTTTCAAAATGTGTTCAATCTATATATTGTTATATGCCCTAATGGGATATAAAGCATTTTCCAAATTACCTTGCTTTTTTGCTTTTATGGCGCTTTTTGGTTTGTTTGTTTGGGTTTTTGTTTGGGTTTTTTTGTTTGGTTGGTTGGTTTATTGTTTGTTTGTTGAGGTTTGTTTTTTTTTTGTGTGTTTTGGTTTGTTTTGTTGTTGTTGTTGTTGTTGTTTAGTGAAACACAGCTCCATCTGGAGACATTCCTTGGTGGCAGGTAACAGGACTTGGACAAGAAGGACTGTGTCCAGCCTACAATAAGAAGAATAAGCACTAGGATGTAAATTTGGTCAAGGTATTTCGATTAATATACTACTAACAAGCAAAATGGTTTGAATTTTTTCAGGCCAGGTAGATAGTAGCACTTATTTGCAAATACTTTCCAGGTATACTTCTGCAGAACAGACTAACTAACTTTCTTGCCAGTCAATTTTTAATACAAAGGAAGATACTAAAGTCATGCTTGGATTATCTTTGCTGGCTTGAGTAAAATTCCGAGAAGAGATGAAGTTTGATTTGTTTTTAATTTAAAAAAAACAAACCCAAACTAAATTTCCAAATAGGATATTCAACAAGGCAAACTTGTATAGGTGGCAAATACATTTGTATTATTCTGGTTCTTTGTTGACATCAGGTGAGACTGTTTGAAACTGTTGGTTCCAGTAAAAAAATGTGGAATCTAAACTAGACTGAAGGACTACTTCATTGAAAACATAGTAGGAGAGAAGCAAATGTAGTGCTATAGACTTTAAACTGGTCAAGGAATACTTTTACGGCTTTTATCTAAAGCACAAATATGCAAAGTTCAATAGCTGATTTTAAAATTCCTGTGACAAATAAAATTAATTAAATTCCTGTGACTCAGAAAAAAAATATTCTGCAGTCACTATAGTTTCTTAATCCATCACCTACATACAGAATATATACAGAATCTATTATGTAAAAATATAATTAGTATTACCACTGTTAAATATTCTGATTAAACCATTTAAATGTACTAAAGCAAAATTATTTTGTGATACTCTTTTTACATTACTACCTTTTGGGGACAAATTAGTACAGAATCATATAAAAATCAACATTTTTGGCAGAATAGAGAGCTGCACATTTGATGTGTCCTGTTGCATATCTTCCTGCTGACAGACTATGGCTTGATGTAGGGTCTAAACAATGCAGGTGGGATTTTTTTCAAGTAGGCTTGGTTTTCCACCCATTTTCATTGATTTTTTGTTCGCATTCCAGGTACTTACTCTGTATCTATGACATCAGTTTCCTACTCATGCCTCACTTGCAGAAGCGCTACCCAGTTTTTCCCTACCACTGGTTTTTTCATGGTGTAAACCAAAGGAGGAAAAACATGGATCAGTTTGTACAGAACAGATCCATTTGCAGTGGATGAATTGCAGACTGGTGAATCCTCATTTTTCTTGTCCTTATCAGTGAAAAAAAAGGCTATTTAAGGGGGTGTGCTGACAAATCTGACTCTGGGGTTCAGTTCCTGTCAAGGTGTTGGGAACAGCATCCAAAAAACACAACCATCCAGGTTTGAACCACTTGAGTCTCCCTGAATACTCTTTCTTTGAAGGAAAACTTATACACATATTAAAAAATAAGAATTTTATGTAAAAAAACCTTGAGAATCAATTTCCATATACCGTCCCACTGAGCAATGTGTCATTACTGAATTCTCATAAAGATACATGCTGAGCTATTTACAGGATGAACCAAAGTAATTAGCTCTATCTGTTGTAATTAGGAGTCAGTCAGTATGTCATCTGAGATAATTATGTTGCAATACAGATAATTTTCCTGAACAGTAGATATTACATAGAATTATTTGTCTACTAGTATGATGATACTTCTCCAGATAAAAATTTCAGTGATGGCTGGGAGAATAAGATATTGCAATGACCGACAAAAACTTTATTAAACTGAGCTAATTTCAACATTGCTTGTGTAATTCATATGATTGTAACAATTCTACCTTTGTTTTATGCTTTTACAGTCACAGTATTTAAGCAAGAAGAAGAATGAAAATTCATCTCTTTGTAGGACTTTGCTGAAGTCAGCAGAAGTAGAACAAATTTGACTATTTTCAAACTTCTTATTTCAGGTATGGTATCCTAGATAAACTTTGTTTATTGTAGTACTAGGAGACATCATTAAGGGAAAATCAATTTGAAAATGTGAATTGTTTGCATAACAATAACATTTAATAGTTTTCATAGCTTCTTATTGAAGGACTAATGAAGATTTTTCATGAAATATGACATAAGTAGATCTCTCATACACTAACCTTTTTGCATGAAAATCAGGTGAATGATTGTAGTGGGTTGATCCTGGCTGGATGCCAGGCACCCACCAAATCTTCTCTATCATTGCCCTCCACAACTGGATGGGGGAGAGAAAATATAAAAATGGGTTCATGAATTGAGATAAGGACAGAGATAGATCATTCACCAAATACCATAATGGGTAAAACCGGCTGAAATGAGAGATATGAATTGAATTTACTGCTAACAAAAATCAGGGCAGTTTAATGAGAAGTAAACATCTGCTTCTCTAGGGATGTTATCACAGAGGTGTTACCACCATTTCTAACTGGCCCAGCCTTGACCAGTGGCACATTCATCTTGTAGCCACCAGGGATTGATTCTACTGGACATGGGCATCATGAGGACGCTGTGAGCTGGAAGAAGGACAGTCTCTTGAGAAATTTCTAATTTTCATGGAGGCTCTCCCTGGCTACTCTGAATTAGGAGTTCCTGGTTCCAAAGCTGAAAGGCTTTTCTTCCTGTCAGCACTCGGCACTTTAGATTAAATATTTCTGGGTTGGTTTCCAGCTGGTGAAGACAGACACCTGTGGCAGAATTCAACATTTAAAAACAAGACAATTATTGCAGCAGCAGGGTGTCGCAGTCCAGCTGAATTAGATGCCTGTAGTGGGACAGAAAAGAGGCACTTCCTAAAGGGTGATCAAAGAAACTCAAGGTCTGGACAAGAAAATACCAAGGTCTCCTGCTCAAAAACAATGAGTTCATGGAGCACCAAGATAAAAGTTAAGTACATTTGTGTACTCCTGGATGTTCAGTGATGAGGTCTGCAACCAACTCCTTAGCAAGGGAGAAGGCAGCAACTGTCACCTCTTTTTTTAATAACCAGGCAATGGTCGGTGTATAATGGCACATCACTGGAGATTCTGTTTCTGAACTGGCCTCTGGTTAGGAAAGTGTGAGTCTTCATCCCAGCTTCTATATCCCAAGTAGGCAGCGTAACTATCTAACTGACCCAAACAAGCAAGATTGTCTTATTTTAAGACAATTATATGGGGAAGATATTCCAGTACGAGCTACCTCTCCTTTAGTTTAAACCACACCCCTTTCACCAATAAGGACAAAACTGAGAGAAGGCATAAGTGAAAAGAAACCAGTTTATTAAGAAACAAAATGGCAGTGACCAAGATAACAGTAATAAGCACCATATACAAAGGTGTTGAATCTCATGGACTCCCTGGGAACGAAGAACTCCAGATGTTGGTCTCTGTAGAAGACAAATACGATGGTGGAGAAGCCTTCTCCAAACTATGTGGTGGAGAGAGAGGACAAAAGAAAAACAACACAGCAATCAAGCTTCTGTTATCACAAACCTCCTTCTTCCCCATAAAATCAGCCAAGGGGGAACAGGGACAAAAAACCTGCAAGAATTATTTTTTTGTCCAGAAACAAATATCAGGCTGTCTAACACCATGCCACATGGCCGGGACTCTCCTGGCAGTGGCGGTCCCTTCAGCATTTGGGGGTTGTGACGATCCCATTTCCCAGGGCTGTGGCGGTTCCGTCAGCAGTAGCAGCTGGACCTGGGGCAATGGCTGAAAAACTTGTGGAGGAAAGAGCCCATAGTCCTGGCAGCAGCAACAAAAAGGTCTTAAGAAAACATCCTCCCCAGCTCCAGAAACTGGGCTGCCATGGCAACTGTGGCCAAAAAGGTGCTACAGAATTCTCCACAGCGCAAAAGAGCCTCTGCCTCATGCTGCTGGGCTCGAAGAATCTGCCCCAGGCAACATTCTTGGCAGCCCAGAGAGAAACTAAAGAGCCTTGGCCTCTGCTCAGAAATCACGAGGAAACAAAAAGTGGGCTCTGCGTGAGTGTTCCCTGTCTCTTAAACAGATCCCAGACCACCCAGCTTAAAATACCCCAGATCTTCTTCTGGACGCCAGGTCTCAATGGGTCAGTGATAACCTTCAGCAGGCTGGTGCAGAGAAGATGTGGAAAACAATACACTTTTTTTATGGGTTATCCAGGTCAAAGATAAAAAAGGCTAGAAGAAGCCAGACAAGATGTACATCTGTCCCTTTTGGGCAGAGCTTTGAACAGGAAAGATGAACTTTTCTTCTAACTCCATTTGTCTCTGTGCATTTTTATCCAGTTTCAGTATAATTTGAAATGTCCTTCCCCTGTAGCTTGGACATTGTGACACTTCCCTATGATAAGACAGCTTTGGATCCAAAACTATTAAGCTTTGGATACTGAAGACTTCACCATAAGTCTATTGTGAAAAAAGGTGAGAAACTTTCTCCAAGTTGTCAGTCATGGTTTGAGAAAAACTGTATTCTCTGCATCTTATGGGAAATAAGCATTTAGGTGTATCTCTGCACAAGATTGAATCACCACAAAGCTTAGAACCAGTCAAACTTGAAAAATTTTGTGCACCAGAACCAAGCTCTAATCATCATCACAAAGATTGTTTAACTCAGCCAGGAGTAGCAGAGCATGAAAAAGGATGTTGAGTACCTAGCAGAAAGGTAATCCTGCCTCTAAGTGGAATTATTTCTATAGCAGATAGAAAAATATTTTAAAATGTATTCCATTAACAAAAAGGCACATAGGGTGGGGAATTTTATCTGTGTCTTCTAGAAGAGGATTTTTCCAATGTGATGTAAATGGACACAGAGGCATATATCCTATAGGCCTGGTTTTAGCTTTTAAATGCTCCTTTGTAAGACCGAAGGGAGAAACCAAATTATTTTTAAAACTGCACACAATAGGTTATAAATCACGTAGTATCCTTATTATACTGTTTAACTGATTGACTTTATGAATAAGCTGCTCTCAGTTTGGCCTAAAATAAAATCTGATAACTATCTCGGTTAAAAAGAAAAGGTAGAGAGATTATATGGAACTTATTGTTAGGTCTGACAGACGGTTCCCAGTTATTCAGCTATACCCTGTCACCCTGACAGGAATGTTCTTTGTGTTAGCCTTGAATTTTTCTTTTATGGACCCAGTGAGAATGTCCAGTAAAAATCACAGCCTACTTGAGGGCAGAGTAACGTTTATCATGTCCTCTGTGCTTAAGTGGGCTTTGAGGAAATTTACTGACCTTCTCTGGATTTCTTTTGGGTTCAATTTGCGGCAAAATAAACTCAGACTTGTTTAGGATCCTCATGAAGGACTGCACCACTTTTACTGTTTTTTTTCTATCACCTTCTAATGTGGTGCTCGATACGGATTAATTGTGTCTCTTTTCCCTTTACCAGGTCTCATCTCTGATAACAGATGCCATTATCTGTCTTTTTTCTATTTTTTATGATACTGAATTAACTGTTTCTGCTTTAAAACCCTCATAGCCAAAATCTTAACTCCAAATTTAATGGAGCCTGTGCCGCACACATGACTGAGGGGCTGGGTATGGCCATAAAGGCTCATTCAGGTACTCCTTCTGTAGGCTGCCACTTCTCACCCCACAGGAGTGGGATTTACTCTCATAGTTTGACCGTGGCCAAATGCCAGGCACCTATGACATCTGCTCTCTCCGCTCTCCCCTGCCACAGCTGTGCAGAAGAGAGGGAAACAAAAGTTAACAGACAAAGGGCTCATGCGTTGAGATAAGCAACCGGGAGAAGATGCACTACAGGCAAAACTGACTGAAACTTAAAGTTGCAAAGTGATTTATTGTTAACCTAACAGAGCCAAAGGAGGCAAATGAGAAGCAAAAATAAGCTCTTAAGACACTATTTCTCTCTGCTCAGCCCCCTCCCTCCTTCCCACCAACAGCACAGGGAGGGAGGTGGGTAGGGTATGGGGGATTTTGGTCAGTCCATCACCGAAATTTCTTCCGCTGCTCAAAAAGAGGAGTCCTCTACGTTTCCATGGGAGATGTCCTCTGCAAACTTCTTTGGCATATGTGCAATCTCACAAGCAGCCATCCACCCGAATTTTCTGCAGAGTTCTTTGTCCATAGGGTGTAGAATTCCAAGCCAAGGCCAGGCTGTTTCCATCTCAGGAACCAGGCCTCTCTCTCCCCTGGGACTCCCAGTGGATCACAGTTTCCTGCAGGCATCCACCTGCTCCTCTGGTGTGGGCAGTTCCCCACGGGCTGTGGGTGGACATCTGCACCCCCATGGACCCCATGGGCTGCAGGGGGACAGATGCCTCACCATGATCTTCACCACGGCTGGCAGAGGGTTTTCAGCTCCGGCGCCTAGAGCACCTCCTCCCCCGCCTTTCCACTGACCTTGGTGCCTCCATGTTGTTTTCCCTCACATATTCTCACCTCCTCTTCCTCCTTCCCTGGCTAAAAAGAAGTGCGTGCTCACATTGTTTTGATTTCTTCTTAAATATGTTTTCACAGAGGCGTAACTAATATCTTTAATTGGCCCAGGCTTGGCCAGCAGCATGTCCATCATCTTCAGAGCCATCAGAGATTGGCTCTGCTGGACATGGTGGAAGCTTCCAGAACATTCACGCAGAACACACAAGAGCCAACTTTGCGCCGCCCCCCCCCGCCAATACCAAAAACTGTGTTAAGCAAAACCAACACATTAACTTAATGAAATAAGACAAAAATATATTGACACAGGCAGTGTACAGATCAAACTTATGCAGCAAAATCAAAGCTGCATTGACACAATTCCAATCCTCACATATTCGCACCACAAACATTTGCAGTACATGCACGGTATTTTTGCTTCCACCTGCTTCCTTCAGCATTATGCTCAGATTGGGTCTGAAATTGATTCCTGTCAACTTTTAGTGTTTCTGGGGAAGAAAAAGTAATCCAAATATTTATTAAATATGTACTATTTATTTTCAATTACTGAATAATGTTCATTACTCTGAATCTACAAATTATGCATAAAATTAAAAATTAATCTTCAAATATATTATCAAAATGTGAAGATTCTTTTTAGCACAGAATCATGAACTGGATAATGGTGTACCTCTATTAAAAATTGAATAAATCTGAGGTTACAGACGGCAATGGACATACAGGGAAAATAATCTGTATTATACAAGTCTTATCTGTAGCATATCCTGATGGGATTTTCCCTCCCATTTTCTCCTTTTCTTTGTTTAAATGAATGCAATGAACTATAATATTGAAAATAATCATTGGGAAAGATGTTATTTTTTTACCCCACCTTGTGTGGTTTCATTTACAGTGTCACTGGCACCAATTTCTCTATTAATGACTCTCAATCTGTTGACCTTGATGAAGTGATTGATTGGCAAATGTTTTTCAGGTGTCCAATTTTGTGGCACTAACAGACTGGAACTTGGTAAACATGTTTTTCACTTTTCTTTTGTGAAACGTTAGGTAGTTTAAAAAGAAAAGTACTGATCCCCCAAATAATTATATTTCATACATAATCTGCCCTGAAAAGTGGAATTAGAAATACCCTGTTTATCCTTTTAAAAACTTCTAGGCAAATCTACCCCATTTACAGAGATGTAGGTTTCAGTTATTATTTGTAAATGTGATGCCTGGAAATTGGCCTGCAGTCTGAATCGAGGCTCAGGAACAAAAGGTATTTTGCCATGGCAGCTTAAAACAGAATCTCAGTCCTTTGATATCCACCCCTCCAAACTTCTGTAAGGCTTGTATGCCCAGTTCATTTAGACTATTTGAAAACCACCAGGCTGTAATAATTAAACTAATGGTTTGGAAACCAAAGTAACTTTCTCCCAGAGATGCCTTGACCATTCAGTGCTAACAGCCATAACATTTAATATGTTCAGTCAGGTCAGCTGGGCCACGATAAAAAAAAAAAAATTACAAAGATGTCATTTGATGAACAAGCTGTTCTGGGATTTAGGTTTTACTTGAGGGGTTTATTTTTGTATTAAATACATTTAATATTTAATGTATTAAATAACATTTAATATGTTCAGTCAGGTCAGCTGGGCCATGATAAACAAAAAATTACAAAATGTCATTTGATGAACAAGCTGTTCTGGGATTTCGGTTTTGCTTGAGGGGTTTTGTTGGGGGGTGTGTTGTTGGTTTCTTGTTTGGGTTTTTTTGTTTGTTTGTTTTGTGTCATTCTGTTTTGTTGGGTTTTTTTTCTTCTTTAAGAGGCCCCTGTCACTGGAATTATTAATTGAAAATGCTAGGGGTGGCTCTGTGATATTTCCACTGAGTGAGGAATCAAGATAAACTTATCAAGCTTTGTAAGAACAGGATCTAAGGATAGTGGCTGTTTCATATCTGAGTTACTTTCTTGTTTCTTCTGGGAGAATGGGGTGAGCTTTTGAAATCCTACCTGGTTAAAATCCAATTTTTTTATTAAATCATCCCAAATATTGACTATATTTTCTGAGGAGATAACTAAGTGTCGTTACAGTCTCACCTGTGGTTACAGCACTTACCCCTATGTATCCCCAAGGCTTATTGTAAACCTTTCTCCCCTTCCCACATTTATATTCAGTGGAGCAAGGCTACGAAAAAATTAAGAATGGAATTTACCCCACTCTGAGGCTGATAAAAATCTGGACATTTTTTTTACACCTCTTTCCAGCTGCCTATGTGCTCCTGTTCACATAGTAAACTGTTTAAACTCTGTAGATGCTCTGGGAACAGTCAGACACAGGGAGAAGACAAAGGGCGGGATGGAGGTTGTTACATTGCACGTCAGGAAATTCCAACTTTCCTGCAGAACATGGAAATATGGGACGAGGGTAGAATATCCCACCACAGGAACCACCTGCGACCTTACCTAAACTTTATGGTCAGATTTGTTGAAAATTCATCAGAAAGTAAATACCAAAAATCACCGGTTTAACCAAACAACCATGAAGACTCAGAAACATAAAACTTTTGGAAATGTGCCAGGGATGCAGTGTTCAAAGTATAAGTAGATGCTTTAGGACTTATTGTCTCTTTGGTCCTAAGTTGATCAGTGAGGAGGATGATGCAGCATAGACTGGGAGGCCCACGGGGCTCTGTCAAGGGGGCACTTGGCATTTTTTGGCCTGTAAAGAGAGTTATGACATTGGTTAAATGAATGGATGCCTCTTGTGAGGCTTTGCTAAACTGTTTCTCAACACAGTTAAGTTGTACAGTTTATGACTGAACGTTTGGAGATCTGGTTTGGCTTTTTTCCCTCAAAAGCTGAAGAATTCCAGCAAGTCTTTCTTGCTCTAGAAGGAGTGCTAGCATTTTCCCTCAAAAGTTAAAGGACCTGCTATCTCATTAGGAGTTGGTATCTCTGGAATTTATGCAAATGTATTCCTCATCTACAACTGGGAACTTACAGTATAAAACCAGACTTTGCAACCGCTTTCTTTCAAGAGTCTGAAACAAAAGTCTGGACAGCAAAATTTGCATTTGATTTACCCAAATCAGAATTACATTTGTCTCCAGCCTTTGCTAGTTGCCAGCAGGGTAACTTGCTTGAGGCATGACGGGGTGAGATTTGAATTAGCTCAACTTCTGAATCTTCTTGATGTCTCTCCACCACAGTTTGTCATTCCTGCATAGCTCTGATATCCCCTGAGGAATGTCAAAATCCAGTGGACCTTAGACAGAGACAGTCATGAATCCACATATGATGTTTTCCTCAACATAAAGTTCTGAAGAAAAATTCTAACTGGACACTTTCTGACTAGAGAGAAAACATTGGAAGTAATTAACATGTTTTATTTCTTTAAATCAAAATTTTCTTGCAAAGAAAAAGGGTGTAGAAAATTCAGTTCTCCAATGGAATTAATAAATGTGATAACAATAAGAAAGCTGAGACTGTTGTGGGAACAGAAATAAATAAAGAGGTCAACAGAAGGAGAAACATACAGATGCTGAGGTAAAAGAATGAAGAAACAAACTCCATGGTGTATTTTGAAGTACTTATATTTGTAATAGACTATCTGTTACATAGTACCAGCTATCCTGAAAGTTGTATGACTGAGCAACTAGAATTTTGACTGCTGATCAGTGCAGAGGCATGTTCAGTTTTATAAAACAATCAGGAAATAGTCCTTAGTCAGATGCACTAGCATGAATAATGACATATAAACCTGCTAATATATTAATTATTATAGTGCCTTAGACTGTGAAACTTTACATAGAGTTAATTATCACCATGTTAATGAGTGGTGTAATGATAAATACAGAGTGGGTAATTTCATTTGTTCAGTGCATTTGAGGAGTTAGGTATTCATTATAGAGCTAAAATTACAAGCGAATAACCTCAATTTTCCCACAGTTCCTAACATCCACACTATTAATGTCAGCGACTGCAGTGCACTGTGGACGCAAACAAGCTGTTCATTAACAGAAATTAGCTGTGTCTCTGTTCCATTTTGTGTTAAGGTGTCTGAGAATAGTGCCACTGTTTTCTGTCATTTCTCTACACTGGAAGAATTTGTTTTTCTTTACCTAAATATTTGAGTAAAACATCAAGAGTCGAACCTTCACAGTTTCTTGACCCCCTTCAATCTTTGATGCTCACAAACCACCAGACTTAGGGAAAAAAATAGTAACCTGAATCTATTCAGTAGCCATGGGCCTGCTGCTTTAATTATTGTTTTCAGTACCCGAGATCCAGTTTAAAAAATCAGCTCCAGCAGATTACAGGCAGTAGAGCCTCAGTAATGAGAAGGTAAACCAACAGCTCATGGCAATCCAAAGACGAATCTGACTTCGTATTCATACTGTGATTGTTGAACACCGTTTGGTGTTTAGCAAGACAGTGTGGCAGTGCCTCATCAACTCCCCTGGAAATGTTGCTATCCCTGAGCTGATTGCTCAGCCCTTGACCAGGTTTTCAGTTCCATCTAGAGACTCCTTATTTTCTAATTTTTTTTAATTCGCATGCTTCGCACCTTGTTTCACCACTGCTGTTTTGTACGTGTATATTATGTTTACTACGTATCTAATTTTTGGTGACTGAACACAGAAATAAATGCATAGATGAACATCCTGCATAAGTTTCTCCTCAGAAAAGACTTTTTCAGCACGTCAGCTGCTTCTTTTCATTACAACCTTTTATTGTTTGCTATTATACATTTTATAAACTCTTATGCATTTCCACATTGGTTTACATGTCAGTATTCAGCTCTGGGGAGCCTTTTGTGGGACTTTTTATGAATAGCACTAACTTAGCTGTTGTGTCTATTTTTACATATAACTCCGATTTGCTTATTGTTAGTAGGTAGACTCCAGCCCTTTGTGTATTTTATTGTTTAACTTTGTTTCACACCTGAGACATTTTGAGAGCCTTTAAACCACGAATGTTCTGCATGATCCCCTCCCAGGATGGCTTATTACAATGAAAGTTTTCAGTCATAACCAGCACTCTAGAAGGCAAATTTTGTTATAATTTCTTTGTAGTCCTTTAAATGATTTTGCAACTGATAATATGTTGTGTCAACAGGTAATTTCCTTCAAAGGATTTGAGTTTATGACATATGAAGTCAAACACCATGTTTCGTTTGTTTTTCTGCTGACAGATGTTCCCCACACAGCTTGAATATATGCACCTGGATGGTGGTGCTTAAGGCTGTTCTTGACAGCAACTGAAATCTTTTATATATATGACTTGCAAGAACTTTATTAAAAATATTTCAGAGTTACTTTAAGACTATGGAAAAAGGAACTCTAGGAATGGCAGGGCCAGTGAGGACAATTTTTTGTTAAAGTAGTACAGGATAGTTTCATCTGAACTGACAATCACAAAAGAAAGAAATCAATGGCAGCACTTAAATATTCTCAGCTGAGATCTCTTGTGTTTCCCAAATTTAGGAAGTTTTATATACCTTCACCTTCAAAGAAGCAGAGAAAAAGAGAGCAAGGAGCACTGAAGCTGACATTGCTTTTGTCAGATGACTGCTGGGGAGCATCATCATCTGGTCCATGTCCCATTCAAATCCTGTTCAGCCCAGCAGTACTTAGGGCTCATAACTCTTTGGCAGTTATGAGAAGTAAACACATGGTTGATGCCTGGTGTTGTCTTGATGTTAATACAGTATTAATGAAATGAGCAGTTTTTACCCTTTGAGATATGGTTTTACGACTTCACCTCTCTCTACATATATTTTTTAATATATATCAGTTGAAATATATATATTAAAATACACATCCAATGAACTTTTTCATATATCGTATAAATATATACCATAACTTTTTCAGAAACTGGGTTCTCACATTGGGACAGGAGAGCTTAATGCTTAATGAGCAATTATCCACTTTTAATGTCTCCTTTCCAGCAGTGTGCTCAGTTTGCCATGTTCAACCCTCTTATGGTGTCCTGGATGAATAAAACATCCCCTGCTTTGGAGGACAATGCCACTGGATGAGTCTTATTACTGAACTAGATTGAGTACTTTGCTAACAGTCAGAGTCAGCTACTCTTGTTTTTATAATTGGTAGCATGGCAGAACTCCAATAAAAGAAAAAAGTTACTGAAAGATATGGAAAAGGAAGACAGACAGAACGAAAAAGTCCACACATGGTCTAAGCACATAGAAACACATTTCTTTTTGAGATGCACATGACAAGCACATTAATGGAAACTGTTTGGAAGAATGGACTGTAGAACCAAATAGATAAGAAAATAAATGTTCTAGAAATCACTACCTTAATAGAATTCACATGTTGGGACAGGAGAGATATATGAATGTGAGCTGAGTGATGGATACTTTTCCGAAGGTTTCAGAGGGGACTCCACAGTATTCAAAATTCCAAATATTGATCCAAGTTGTCTGTATTCTTAACTCTGTAAATATGGGGCAATTTGAAATCACATCAGGTCCAAGTATAAATACACTGTACTTTACCACAGGATTTTAAGGCATGATGCAGATTGCTTTAATCAAATCTGACATTTTTCTGACTTTTTGCTTCCAATTTTCAGTCACTATAACATTGCAGAGAAAGATGAACTTAAGACAATTCATTAAAAATGCAAAGAAGGTTTTATTTCAGACAGGACTGAGAAAAAAAACCAACCTGTTCTGAAAATGAAAAGGCAACGATTAACATTTTTTTCTCTGCAGTACAGGATCAGTGTGTGGAAGACTGAGAATGACTGCCAGGGAGTCTAATAGCTGAAATAGCTGTTAAAGAACAGTAACACTTAACTCAAGATATTACACACCAGGAAGGAAGTTCAGATAGGATCAGGTGCAGAAATGAACCAAGAGAAAGGATCAAGAAATGGAGATTATTTTGCAGGAGAAGTCCAAAAGAGGCAGGCTTCGGCAGCTGAGCCCAGCACTGGCAGAGCAGGTAAGTCAGCTCTCCAAGGACGCCTGTGGATGGAAAGCAATAGAGAAGAAAAAACGTTCTTCTGAACCACTTTACAGTGTTGGCATGAAACCAAAAGTGTGCAAACTACCCATGGATACAGCACAACTGTAAATCAGAGAGTCTGTGAATTACCCAAGCACTTCTGCTGTTTAGGGTTTCTATAACAAAGCAAAAGAAAGGAATGGGTCTAATCGTCCCGGCCAGTTCCCCCCTTCTGTGCATGTTTGCTAACATTTAGTAGTTAAAATCCCATCCCCTAACCTTTTTTTTTTCAGTGTACTGACACCTATAAATGGCACAATTTGTGCAATTAAGTCCCCTTTCTCCAGATTTATGTATTAGTCCATAGCAGATAACAGGAGCACAAAGGGAGTGGTTGTTCTGCTGTAATGCCATCATTAAGTCATTGTAATCCTGAAAGATCCAAGGAGGAGCTACTCTCCATCACGTATATCATGAGTCAGGGTGTTTTAGTCCAGCACTAGACTGAAGTTACAGGCATAATTCTAAAGGCTGTCCCACAGCTTAAAAAAACACAGAGTAGATGCAGCATACACACACATCAGACAGGCCCACTGCCTAGACTACCAAAGCACTAAGAAAGATAATTCAGTGGGGTTTTTTTACACCATTAGTCTCGACAATAAATCTGCAGGATATTTTTTTATTAGAAGTAATATATTTCAGAGAGATGTTCAGAAAACATTTAAGGCTTTCATTATGTGTGTACAAGAAGCTGGGTGCTTTTGTCAACAGTGATAAGTCAAACAGCTTACAGTGAAGCAGTGTGGTAGCAACACAGAGCTGTACAAAACATTTTGCTGCATGAAATCGTAACACTTCATAAGCAAAAAATAATGGGACTATTTACAAGAAAAACACTCAAATCCCGGATTGATGAGGCAGCACAAAGGGAAAAATAAAATGCTATTGAAGTGGCAGATAGTGTGGAAAATGAAGCTGTGTTCTCTGAAGAAAGACTCCATGTGTGTGTGGGGTGTGTGTGTGTGTGTGTGCATGAATTTCTGAGTGATAAAATTTTCAAATGTCCATCACTGTCTTGTAAAATAAGCTAAATATATTACTTTGCTCTGAATTTCCAGATTTAATGGTCTTAGTACAGGAGAAAAATACTATGCAAGGGTGTCCATTCTCTTACAAAAAAAAAAAGTATATCACTTCCTGCATAATAAATAGAAATCTAATATGAAGACATCCTTTATACCTGTTAATCAGAATATATTGTTGATGTCATTACTTATAAATGAAGCATTCATGGTTATTTATTTTCATTTCTTTCATCAATATATTCATCTCTTCCACAACTACTTGGACTGCAAGTTCTCTGGGACAGAAACTTGAGTTTCCTTATTAGACTGCTGCTAAAGTCAGCAAGACTCCAGCTCTGAAAATGCTCCACTGCGCAGAACATACTGGTGGCATTAAGGACCTTCTACACTTTAGGTAACACATGCCTCCATCAAGCCCTCAGCTTTAGTATAAAATGTATTATCATAAATATTATTTTCTTTCCAGTGTCTCAAAACAATCATGAATTATTTTGACTCAGCTCTTCCCAAATTTTTCCCCACAAGTGATAGCCTCACCAAGCAGCATTAGCATCTTACATGGAACGAAGCCAATAACCTACATGATTGGTAAAAGGAAAAATTGTTCTTTGGCTCATTAAAGTAATTTAGTTTGGATCTACACCAGAATTAGTATGATCAGAATGTAGCCTGATATACTTATTTGTCAAGGGTATTGTACATTTGGGGACAGGCTATTACAATGCAAAAACAACACAGCCAATACCATTTGGTTTACTTGGCATTTTCCCAGTAAGCATTGATTTTCATGCAGCAGGGGCCAGTTGAAATTGCTGATGCAAGAAGCGATAATTTTCTTGATGTGGGATGAATAGGACATGTTAAATTTAGCACCAAAACAGAGAATGATTTAGTATCTGTTATAGAAAAAAAAGTTAAAATAAAGTGAAAAATACCCCAGTTAATGCAGAATTAACTTGTCAGAGCTGTAACTGCCTATGAATCATGAAAAGGAAATATGATCAATTAATATCAATTAATATCATATGCCATGAGTAGATGAAGCAATTGAAAAATAACATTGCTGCGAAGGCCTGTGGCAAGCTTACAAAATAATCCTCTTCCCTTTCTGATGTCTTTGCCCAGGTATGTTTTGCAGTTTTCTTCAAAATTTGGTAGTGCTTGTCCTGACTTTGGACTCACGATTCAAACGCACGCATTGGCTGAGCATTTTGTTGGTTTATCTCTACATTTGTCTAGATAAAGCTGAAGGAATGAGGACCAAATGATAGTTTCTGCATGGAGATGTTGCTTTGCTCCCATCTCACCCAACCCTCCCCTGGTCTTACCCCGGCACCACAACTCTACTTTGCACATCTTTCATTTCTCCCTTTCAACCATTCATCTCTAACCCTACACAGTATGTCCTCTTAATTTAATTTTGTTTCTAATGCATGAGGGAGATCATTTGAGCTTCTATTTCCTACACTGGTATTTCTGGTCCTGCTGAGTGCTTTCATATTAATGGCTACCCATGGTCCAGAGTGACAGCAAGATCCCTGGCAAACACCACAGAAGTCAGCACATGCTTCACTCTGTCTGCATCTTCTGCTGATTGCCAGAGCTCTGCATAACTCAGCCATGCTGTGGGACTTGCCTTTTCACTGCCAAGAACCTGCACTCTTTTCCCTAACTCTCAATGCTCAAAGCTTGTTATAAAAATAATACCTTTTCCTTCCTGAAATACTGAAATATAACCATCCTTGTTCAAACTACGGTGTAAGCCTAGGGGTGCAGTGATTATAACCTTTATGTTTTTTTAATTCTATATATGCTAACTTATCCATGTTAATCCAAATGCTGTTTAAAGTGCTGTACATACCCGAACTGCTCACAGAGCATGAAACAAATATTTTCATACAAATAATCTGTAATTAAGAAGTCTGCAGTTATTTTCTAGCTCTTCTGTTGGCAAGGAGATGCAATTTCCTTCATTTTGAGAGTCTTCTGGATTGTCCTCAAGCTCATCCAGTCAAAGAGCCCCAGACTTAGGAAAATTCAGGGTGCAAACCAAGGTGGTCTGACATCAGATGGTAATGTACACTTTCCTTTATTTACCACTTGCAGTTGAAGATGCTTCCCCAGGGCAGTGGTCACAGCACCAAGCCTGGCAGAGTTCAAGAAGTGTTTGGACAATGCTCTCAGGCACATAGAGTGACTTCTGGGGTGTCCTGTGCAGGAGCAGGAGCTGGACGCAGTGACCCTGATGGGTCCCTTCCTACTCAGCATAATCTGTGGTTCTGTGAAGGGATGAGAAGCAGCCTTTTAGGGCAGTCCCTTCCCCAAACTCCTGCTGCTCAAAATAAAAGCAAATAGAAACCATGAGAGAATACTTCAGGCTGATATGTAATGGTGGGGAAAGGTTCCTCCAGTGATCTACTGTTTAAAACTGAATTCTCCAGCTAATTTTCATAGATCAGATAAACGTTCTGTTCCTTGGCTTCCCCATCTGGAATAACAGTGCATACCTTTCTCACTGGGGAACTCTACACTTTAATTAATCAACAATTGTAGATTGCTATATAGAGCGGAGCAAACAATCTGGAGCGAACAGTTTATTCAATGAATTCAGCCTGCTTGCAGAAAATCCTCGAGCAGATGGTGTTGCTATCAACTGCAGAGGAAAAGAGCGAAATATCACCCCAGCCTGACTATTTCTGCTTTGTTTTATTTCACTTACATAATCTTTAGCCCCAGGGAAATATTTCTCAAGGATGAGGAGCCCTTTCTTTACAACAGTCTGAGAGCTGCCTCCAAAAATCCAGTGCCCATGGGACCACTGGAGCTCCCTCTGCACAATTCCCAAGGAGGTAGGTGGAAGGGCCTTCCATATGCACTTTGACTGATGGAAAACCACAGGGAACTGTTCCCACTTCAGGAAAGATTTTTACCATATCTGGAAAGTCTTTTTAACCATCTTGTCTTGGCTGAAGTCTCTTGATAATTGGATAGCCTTGCCTTGACATCAGGAACAAAAATGAGTATTTTCAAGGATAAGAGAATGATAGCAATCCAAAATGCTTTTTGCTTTGAATTATTAAAAAATTCTATCATGAAATTTAATAGGGATGTACCACACAAATTCCCTGTTATTCAAGAGAACAGTTGTGTTTTGTTATCATAGGATTAAACTTATTTCAAAATGTGGTGCCTCATTTTGTTTTCTTTATTTTTTCATCTGTATTCCCCTGGAGACTAAATTAAGGTTTATATGATTTTTCAGAAAGACATTTTATAAAAATACAATGTTGTGCTAGCCCCTGCATAGCACCCAACTTACCAAAATAATGACTGTGTGTATAGAAAATATCTTGAACTGCAATTAACAGTCTTGCAAGGGCCCACGCGGTATTTGCGTCAGCTGATGGTCAGTGCCATGATGGGGCTTTTACTCAATCTCCGCTCTCACACAGAAAGTAGACAAAATGTTAGCTTAAAGCTAGATGTTGCAAAGGATTTTGCTACTGAGTCAGAACTTAGGTGGGCTTTAGTTTTCCATGTCCCAAGCTGAATAGCCTTTCTGAACCTTTTTTATTTTTTCCTGTCTGCCGTGAATGATACAGCCTTAGAAGTGCCTAAAACCCACAGAAGACCTTATGCTTGATATTTGAAGCCTGGGCAACTGCTGGTTTTGGGGCCTGGCTTTTCTTCAGCAGCAAGGAGCTCTAAATGTCTGATTCCAAATCTTTTTTTAAAGTAAATCCTGAGCCTCTTTGTGTGTCAGCTCCTGATAATAAAATAGAAATATCCTTTACTGTTCCTACTTGACTGGAAGTTACATTATACATCATGACATGCTTAGTGCCTATGGTGATACACGTTACATTGAGATATAATTGAGATTAAGAGTGAATATTCCTAAGCAAATGGCAAAGCCAGCATGCTTATTTGGATTGCAGATGGGAGAAGGAGTTAGTTAAGGACAGGTCAGTGAAAAACAAGGCTTGGAAATGTATTTGGGCCTGAAGTTCTTCCTCACAAGCCATCTGTAAAGGAAAGATTTATTAGTAATAAGCATAATTAGCAATTATGAGTGAAAGTAAAAGGATGTTTTGTTTCACAGATTGCTTGAAAATAAAGGCCTCATGGCCAAACACCATTGTTTATTTAAAGAAAGCCTAATGAAGTACGTATGGTGTCTTTCCTGGTCAGTGCCACGTATCTTACTGGAGTTTTGTTTAGTGCAAGTCTAAAATACAGTCTGACAAAAAATTTTCTTATGACAGTAAGATGCTGTGGAGCTGGTTTGTTTTTAAAGTTACTTATATTTTTACACTGAAAATTATGCAATAGTAGGTCACAGATCTCCGAACTGAGGACCTTTTCTGCAGAAATTCTCTGGATCCTGGAAGACTATGAATCCATTGAAATGGTTTCTTCTTGTGAATATAAATCACCTGCAAATGCAAAACATTGTTTACAAAATAGCAGGGAAATTTTAAAATGTCAACAGATATTTAAACTATGGTTTATTTGGAACTATGTTGTAGAAGGCTTTTAAATGTGCCTTGATTTGTCCCTTAAAACTTCTGATGAAGTGCATTTGATTAGTCTAACTGAAGCAAAAGGAAACCTTTTTTTCATTATTGGTTTTTGAAAGATTTAGCCTAACACTACTGTGCTAGAAATAAAATAATACAATCTTTGGTTTTCTGCATAGTTGTATCATAATAGACAGAGCAAAAATTAACTCCTGGTAATCTGAGTCTGCCACCTTGTCCTCATTTTGGCCAGGACAGGGTTAATTTTTTACAGTAGCTGGGAAGGGTTTCATCATTTTCCCTCTCTACACTGCTGGCAATGGTGGCAAATATGCCAGGCACAGAGGTGAAAGTTGATTTAACAGAAAACCCTGCACAATATCCAGTTGTTCATTCCTGTCCGTGAGAAACAGAGAAAACAATCTTTAATTGAGCCTTCTAGCACGACCCACAGGAGATGAAGCCCTGCTCTCCTGAAGGAAAAGTCAAGACTCTATTCTGCAGCTGACAGCAGTCATCAAGGAGATTTTTCACCAAGGTGCACTTTATTTTCTTTTCTTCTCCTTGAGCCTCTTTATTTATCCCTGGTTTTCACCACAGAATTTGACAAGATATACTTTTCATCCTAATTTAATCTCAGATCTTTTTTTTGCATTGTAAAATATGCTCAGAAAAAAAGTGTACTGTATCACAATGAGAAAAGATAAAAATAAAGGTAGTGGAGGTCTGCACCTGCTAATGAAGTGGACATTTTTAATTGCTAAATATACACATGCCAAATAGGCAATGCCTCTTTATATATCTTAATTAAGGTAATTATTCCTCAGATTCCAGATGTGAAAAAAAAGGCTCAAAGCAGATTTCTGGATTTGGAGACATTAATAACATTAAAACTTTGTTTAATTCTGTGATTTAGTCATATTGGCATAGCTAAATTGAAGTTCAGAAACCCAGCTGTCAGTCTCTGACCTTTTTTAAGTTACTGTTATTTTATATAATAGGTCACAACTTTCCAAATTGAGGCCCTTTTCTGCAGAAACTCCCTAGATTCTGACTGACTGTGAATACATTGAAATGGTTTCTTCTTGTGTACATAAATCACTTGCAAAAGCAAAATATTATCATCTACAAAATTGCAGGGACGTTTTAAGATTTCAATATGCCCTTAAACTATGCAAGATTTCAGACTATGGATATAGAAGACCTAACTTCACACACATTTGCAGGAACTGGAGATGGAACGTAGCAAACAAACTTGGCAACTGAAACTGGCAAAATGCTTGCTTGCAGCACAGAAGTCATCTTTTGCTTTCATTTTGAATTTTACCTTTTGAAATAATATGGAATATTCTTCTTTCAAGTGAAAATTAATAAGGCTATATAAAACATCTATCTGTAGGTTCCTTCTGCATGCCTCAAACATTTCATGGATAGATAAATAAGAATGAAGAAATCACATTTTGCAAGCTTGTTCTATGATGAGATTATATGTCAAATGAAAAGACACTTAGTACTTTGATGTTGAATGTAGTTTTTTCTGGATTTTATGAATCATGGTTTGGTTTCTGAATGAGAGTTAAAAGGGCTGAGAAGGGAGAAGGAAAATAGCAGACAGAGAGTAATTTTCTCATGATTAGATTTTCTGACGTGGGCATAAAAGCCCATAGTGATCCATGAAGAGTCATTGTTGTGGGAAATTATTTACTCTGGAAGTTTGCAGTTTTAGGCATTCAGCAAGAAACAAGCTAAGAGAAAACCTTTAAGGCATGAATAAAATTGATAGGGGAAAAGTGTTTATCAGCAGTCTACTTTGTCCTGAGATTCTAAGGGAAAGGAACTACTGTTCAAAAAATACCCAGAAATTTTGCTGGAATTTCAGCTCAGCTCAGTTTCATAAACATTTCCTAGTCCTCAGTGTGGCAATGGCTCAGTTTCTCAGGCAAGGTAATGGGGCTCAGTTTCACTAACATAAAGTACTGGAATTTTATATTTCATTAAAAGGAGATGCCGGGATATATTCTGACAGATTTTGGTGTGCTTATCAGGAGAAGACAACAGTATATCTACATGGCTAACAGGCAATGGGCGTGTGGCACTGGTGCTGCCAAGGAGTTTCTGCTGGCATCGTGCTTTCTGTAAGCAAGTTTATTATTTAAAGAGCTATCATAGAAGAAAAACTTATTCCTGATGGAAAGTAGGGCTTTGCTTTCCATCTCACCAGGGCTGCTTGAGGAGGATGCTAGCCTGTCCTCTTCCATCACAAAGAGGGAAAAGTCCATTACAGCCTAAAGAACTACCTAAAACAAGCAAGTTTACACTTTTCTCAGATGTGTTTGTCTTACTCAAGAAGATTAACACAATGCAAATATGTTTTTTCTTCATAAATAATGTCTTTCAAGTACCCAGTTCAATTTAAACTTTGATTGTTTCTTTTTGCTTCTGCTGCTTGTAACTCAAAAGTACAGTCATGCAGTACTCAAACAAGTGCCAAGTCCATACTGAAGAGTGTGTTGAGTGCTACACTCGGAACATCATTAAAAATCCCCTTCTTTACAAATTGCTTCAGTTTATTTTCTGAGAAAAGTAAGAGCTATAATAAAGGAAGTGGTAGGGAAACCAATGTTAGCAGAACCACACTTTCATTATTATCTGATATATAGGCGCTCTCACAATAACAACAGCTCACCTCTGTATTTAGCCCCATCAATTTTATATTACTAGGGCTTGCACAGATGTTATTTGCAAATGGGAACGTGTGCAAGTTTTAATTCCCTTTCTAGACCTGCCCATACACCTAAACATAATGTATGTGGAAAGGCAGCAATTATTCAGATTCCTGGCTGTGCTACAAAAATGCATGAACCTCAAAGCCTCCCAAAATCCCCATCTGCTGAGAACTTGCAGCAAATACACACCAAGGGATCTTCAGGCATTTATAAAAAAGGTATTCATTTAGAAGGGCCAGGTTACATTGCAAGGATCAGTAGGGTGCACTAACATCATGAACATATGTGAATAATGGGCAGTACCCATGAGAAGTAATAGAACTCATAAATGTAGATAAACAAGAGTTCAGTTAATTTTCACGAGTGAAAGTATCTTAGAAACATAATCTTAGAAACAACAAAATTAACACCAAAACCATGTCCCAAATAGTTTCCATTTGCGAGCTGGGTTTTTTTGGGTTTTTTCTGATATTTCTTGCTAAATCGTGACCCACACACAAATTACAAATTTCTCTCTCTGGACTGCATACATTTAAAACTGTTTTCTATTGTATTATTTCTCATACAAGTGTTAAAAAAGTCTGTGTTATCTGTGGCTTTTGAGCCCATTCCCAGGGGGCAGTTAAGCCAACACAAGCTGTGCTACACTTTAGTCATAAGTAGGAAGCATGATCTCTCTTACTGGTTAGCACCACCCTTCCCACTCTTCTCCTCGTAAGGAATTCCCCTTTGCTTCCATCTGTGGGCCAACCTGGAAATTCAATGCAAGACCTGTAAAAGAGGAGCAAACAAAATGCTTCCTTTGGCAGATTAGGATTCTGCCGTGGCTCTGATGCAGGTAACAGACAACACAAATTTTGTGTTAGTACAGGCAATGGATGGCCTTGCAGTGACTCACAGTGAACACTCAGAGAGGAGGAATCTGAAGAAAACTCTGTCCAGCAATTTCTTAGCAGAAGCTCATGTGTGGCATCACGGTCAGATCTAACAGGCTCAGTCTGAAACAGAAATATATTTGCATTTCTGACGGGGACATGTCTGTCACTTGCCAGGCGTAATGCTGGAAGTCTTGCGTTCCTGGTTCTTCCATTTCAGTGCCTTTAGAAAAAGCTTACGCTCACCAAATAAATAAATAAATTGAAATCCCCCACGAGGTCTTGTAGCGATTGAGAGACAGATGCACTGATGTTGTGGTAAGGAGTAGATGAAACTAATGTATACCCGATTGCTAAAAAGCACACTGGGAAATCGAAACGAGTGATCTGCACAGAGGTGAGAGACTGATGATCCAAACAGCTAAATTGCAGGGAGATTAAGCAGTTTGCATAGCAGCGAGCACTGAATATCTGAAAGGCTGCAGAGAGATTGGGATCACGCAGTGAAGTGGCATAAGGGAGGCTGCAATAAGGCCAGCAAAGGCTGCTCAGGGATGAACCCTGGCCTTGCCTCCAGTTGCACGTAGTAAATGGATGCTGGCTGCCCCTCCAGGACAAGGATGGTGTCTCTGCGAGGAACCAGCAAATGTGTTTATGAGGAAAATTTAGAGTTTGCTCATTGGATCAGTTACAAACAGGATTCTGTCTCTTACTGGCACTGGCATTTATGTGAGCCACGCAAATTAATCTGCTTAATGGCTAGGGAGGTCAATTAGCTTTTGGACCAAACCCCAATGAAGTCAACACCACATCCACTGAAGTAAAAGCCAAAATTGCCATTGATTTCAGCACTGACAGGTGTTTCTCCTAGCAGGCGTCTCTGCACTGCAGTGGGATCATGCTGAACTGCCTGCACCAAGGAAAATGTCTCCTTAAGTCCTCCATCCCCTTTGCATGGAAGCGAACAATGTGGGAGAACATCCATTCACTTGATTAATAAAGGAGGTTATACAATACAGACTCCAAAAACTAAAGCCAGATAGCAGACGATGTTATATGGATAAGCAAGAAAGGCTCCAGGGCTCAGAAGGACCCATGTCCTGTATTCAACAGAAATTATGGCCAAATTATGGACACCAAACATTCACTCACATAGAAATTGTGGAGTCGTGGGTTGGAGAAGACTGAGGAAGCACTTGAATACTTTTAAGCTTGTCGAATGCTTGGAAGAGGCACCAATAAAACTGAAAAAGTCTCTTATAATTAATGTACATCTTTGAGCTCATCAGAAAGAGCAGAGAAAAGCTTGCATTATTCTCTAACATAGTAGCAGAATTGTCACCGAAATAACAAATGGAATTTTAAAAAGGCAAACTTTAATTTAAGAAAAAATAATTCTTAATTTTGAAAGTTATGTAACACAATTATTTGATTTGATTTTGTTCTGGTTTTGATCCTATGATCTTCTTCAAAATTTACCCTTATCTTAGAATAGCTTCAAATACTTTGAAAACTTCCTATAAAAAGAAGTTTTATTGGGGGGGAAAGGCAGATATTGCTCTAGAGAGAGATAAAGAATTTATAGCAATTGGAAGAAGAGTAAAAATCAACCAAGTATAAAGGTACTGACTTGTAGAGCTAATGTGGGTAAACATAAGGAACAGACAACAGAAAAATCAAAGCAATATGAAAATCTGTTAATTAAGTATTACCATACAACATAATTAAATGAGAAAAACTTTGTTTATGTTAACTACTGCAGTAGAGAGAAGGGGAAATAAAGAATATTCTGAAGACGCAAGATATTGAAGCTGGCCTTTCAAAGAATCCCAGGAAGACACACTCGAAACACCATATCCTCTTTATCATTAAGGGTGTGGAGCTCCTAAAATGTAATTCACATTTTGTCTGATTTTTACTTTGGAATGTGTCTCAATCAGGGGAAGCTGTTCTGCTTTGCATGAGAGCTGCAGAGAGGCCTGGGCATCCCTGGTGGATGCTCAGACTGGAGAATAGTTCTCATTTCTGTCTAACTCTCTAAATATTTGAACAGCTTGAGTGAGAATAACAGAGGGATGAACCCCAGAATAGCAATTGTCTTTTAGTATTCACTGCAGTTGGGCAGTCCTTTGGGCATTCATTTAGGATGTAGAGGACCGGGGTGTTTAGGTTCAGTCACTGGGCAAGGTGAGAAAGGAATCTGCCTTCCCCACCCGTGAACTTTATCTTCAAGTTCATGACAGTCTGAAGACCCAGGGCAGTATCTAAATATTGAATTTAGGGAATTTAATCTAACAAAGTATTCAGGAGTATCCAAACTGCATCATAGGACACCCTGGTCAATATTTTAAGAAAAAAAAATCATCTGTGACAGCAGTAATTTAACCTCTGTTCCACATATTCTCTCTCTCACATACATATTCATGTAATATGAGAATATGCCCATCTGAAGGAAGCACAATGTAGTAGTAAAGAGCTTTTTCATAGTCATACTATTTAAGTACACACTTATTCACAAAATTAAGGCCATACATATAACTGTAAAGACTATAATTACATAAAAGAGGAAAAAAAAGCTGTACTGATTTCAGGGGAAGGAGGGGGAACTTTAAGGCACTGAATTATTAAAGTAATAATTTTTCATTATTCTGGACAGTCTTTTCCAGAAGAATTCTTGAGAGTCTTTTAGAAGGTGGAGGAGTTGTTCTGTTCATCTTCTTACCCATTCAAAAAATTGTGTGAAGTAGTCATAATTTTATTATTCATCTTTTGCTATTACAGGTTTTCTTAATGCTCCAGCTGCTGAAGCCATTATAAGAAAATATGGCTTTCATAAAGCAGTAAGTTTTGTGCTTTGTGGCTTTGCTGGAAAGAATTGAAAATTTATCCAAGGAGTGTAACATAAAGAGATATTTTTTTTCTTCTTTCTTTTTAGCTGGTTTTTTTTTTTTTCAGTGGCTTTAAGTAATGGCTATTGAATGCAAGGTAGTAGGTGCCATAAGCAAGAGAAGCATCATTTAGATGTTTTATAAAATGACAATCCAAAATGCACTGAGGCAGATCACACAGGTCAAAGTCAACTCAAATTCAAATTAAATTCTTATAAGGCCAAGCAATCATGCAGCTGTTTAGTGTTCATCATGTAGCCATTTTTGTTGATATCTGACTCTTTTTCTCTGATCTCAGCCCTTCTAATCTGGGTCAGTTTAACCACTACCATGTTTCACATCCCTGGCTCTTCTCAAAAAGAAGTATTTAATGTAATACTGCAGAGGATGGAGTTAACTCAGTCCTAACAAGCCAAAGCCATGTCCGAGTACCTATGCTGGTGACACAGGAATTCAGAGGTCTTCTCTGTGCTCCCAGAGTGCAAACCTTCAGCTGAGAGAGCTTTAGGCAGGTGATGCAAGTATTTTATCATCTGAATACTAAGAGATTTGAAGACCTGGTGGGCTCCAGTTCACCACTTAAAATCCTCTGCAGCATCCTGCTTCTGTCAGAGGCTCGCAAGCCATGCCAGCAGCCAGATTTCCTCAGCTCTCCTTCCATCAGCCGCAGGACTTCCCTGCTGGAATCTACCACACTTCCAAGCATTAACAGAAGTACACCAGGATATCATTTCATCAGCTACTGAACAGATTTCAGGTGAATCCTTTGCACATTCTGCACTCACAAGCTAAATGCAGACTCAATGTAAAGAAACATTAACCACACAAAACACGTGATGGGAATTACAGCCTTCTCAATGACCTTTTAGGATATATCTATTCCATTTCACACTATATGTGTATGAAAACTTCCTTCCCTTAAAAATGCATTTTTATCGAGGCTAAGAAGATCCTTATCTTGCATTTTTTTCATCATGGGATAATAATCAAAAGGGATCACACATTCTTTTAAAGGATTTTCTGCTAAATATTGTATATTGCTGTCATGCTGAATATTCTGGCCATGTACCACAGTTAAATCAGTGGTGTCCAACAAGGTTTTGTTTCAGGATGATGCTACTCGGAACTGTAGAAAACAGTGATGTAGTTTTAATGAGAGATCCTAGGCTGGTATGTTTAAAACTTACATATCAGGGTAGCCAAACAAAATAAGCAGGACTATATTTTGCTATCTCACATGAAATGCAAGACCTAAAAAGATGTCCTGGATGGGAAGGCTGGACTCAGAGTAATGAGTCAGACTAGTGCATTACAGGACTTTTCCTTGTTTTGTAAAAGCCATCACCCCTGTCACTGCTGGGACATTATTAGCAGAATTCTCATTAACAGTGGATTGGCACAAAATCCATTATTTCATTTAGGCTACTCCAGTATGACCTACTCACATATGCAAAGATCTGCATGATCACTTCATTGATCTGTCTACCTATTTGTTTCTCATTCAGCTTTGACTGAAATCTGTTAAACCTGCATTGATTGCAATGGCTGCTGATGTTGCAGTTTTATAAAAAGACAAGGAGATAGATAAAAAACCAGAACAGATGAATCCCATAATTTCATATGCCCATCTAGCCTTCCCAAGCTTCATTGCAGAACTTCTAGACTTCCATGCATTCTCACACAGGCTTGCAATAACAGTGACCCTGAAAATCATGCCACTATCTTACCTGGGGAATTTCAATCACCCAAAGCACACGGTCAAAGGGAGCTGGTGTTGATGTGCCCGTTGTTTTGCATTTAGAAAGAAATTAGTATGCCATGAAAATCCCCTGCTGGAATGTGATTTTTGCAAATACTTTTAAATTTGGGGGAAACATATGAGAAACATTAAAGGGTCTAAATCACAAAGGAAAGTCGAATTAATGCACATTTAACATTGATAACTACCAAAGCAAAACTGCTACTTGCATGTCTCTCGAACCAAATGATAACTTCCACAGGGTACTGTCATCCAGAGCAGGCATTAAAAAGCAGAGGAGCTGGTTGAGTGTGCAGTGAAAGCTGAGAAAGATCCCCCAAACACCTCAGCAAATAGAGAGTCCCAGGTAAGGAGATTCTTTCTTTATTTAATGAAGGGAAGTTGGAATAATGTTAAGTTCTAGTATTCTATTTTACAGAAATTTTTTTAAAAAGAATCATGGGCTGCTTTAGCTGTCAGTTAGTCGCAGACTTTAGCTACCCTAGATTTATTCCCTCATATTAGATCCTGGTTTTCATTCATCTATCCCTCTGTAACAGCAGCAGAGGTATTACGCCATGCCTGCAGCAAAGTAATGCCTGCTTTGACATCAGGCTGTGCTAGATGTGTCCAGTATCGAACGGAGGCTTGTTCAAGCTGTACACTCTTTTTTGTGGAAAAATACTTGCCTAAGTGTTTCCTATTTGTGTGCCCTCTCCACAAACAAGTTTCAAACACCACTAGGTGAGGAGGCAGGATCATCACTCTGAGCCTCCTGCATGCACATTAGCATATCAGTGTGCAGGCACTGAGCGCTGCCATCTGGAAGGATCAGACTCTTCCCAAAGCAGAATTTGCTCTAACATATTTATACGAGATATGCACAACAAGTGGGGATGCAAATCAGTGCTTTTAGCTTGCTTTATTTCAGTCTTATCAAGTGTCTAAGAGTTGTCAGTCTCATAACTGAAATATTTTTAGTATTAGTTATACAAAACATATTTTGTGTTTTGGCTCTCCAGGATTGCATGAAGTGTCATCAACTTGATGGGGTATTATTCAGCCAGAATGCAGTTATAATGTTTGCTTTTAACTTGCATGCCCACATTTTTCAAGAAAGAGACAAATAAAATGAGTATAAATCAAGACATGGTTAGGGGGAAATTAATTTACTGGAATTTCACTAAAAGTCTCCTCACAGATATGAATTTTAGGAAGAAAAACCCACTTATTATTTTGGAATCTATATTGTAAAGATCAAAGGATTTCACAAAATGCTATTGAAACATTACTTGCAAATCGCCTTTAGGTTTTATGATACAATACTTACCTAAAATGCTTTGTAACAAATTGATAATAATAATAATACAACACTCATCATGAAAGTTTTAGTGGCATTTCTTCCAGCAAAATATTCTTGGTCAAATGAGTTATTGTTTTAATAGCACACGAATCTCAGAAGATTTTTCCAGCTCTTGTGTCAGCCTTACTCAGCACCCTGGTTAAGTACTCATTAATGAGACCAGGGAACAGGGTAATTTAACATGCAAGGATTATGACACTTTTCTACACACAATATCTATAATGGAGCATCACAACTTTTTCACACCTGTTATTTTAAATCAGAAGGTTGTGCTTTTCCCTCCATTTTTCAGGATATGAGGTCATCATAAAAAATAATTTTGACAGAGGCTATTAGTGACATCATATGATTTTGTACAACCTTTGTTAGGTACCATTTGATAGCTCTTAACCCAAGCACATCTTGCAAACTCAATTATTACTTGAGAGTTTTGAGGCTGGGATTTTTTTTTTGCTTTCTTTTGTTGGTTTTGGTCTCATTTTGTTAAATTAGGACAGATGATAACTTCATTCTCTTTTGTCTCTGTAATCCTCTAACAGCTCTACCACCTGAGCATTGAAAAGTGCAATTTGCTGCCTCTGCCTCTCTATCTAGCCCGTTCACACATGCTCACACATGCACACATACACACATTTTAAACTATTTTATTAGAGCTTATAACCACTTGCATTGACAGTTTTGGCAGAAGTGCACTGCTGGCAATCACTCTGATAAGAAATGAATTGTGATTGCAGTCACAGCAGTGACATGTGAAGGTAGTGACAGCTCTGAAGTCTAAAGTGTTGATTGAAAATATGCATTTAGAAGATGCAAATTTCCAAAACAAGTGACAGTTGCTGCATTGGAAGTAATTGATACAGCGCTGCTTACCACTGGAGCTGGTCAAACAGCAGGATTGCCACTTTATTGGAAAATTATTTTTTTTCTAAGCTCCCCAGCAAATGACCCTTTCTTTCAGTTGGTGACATGGAGTGTTTGTCCATTTTATTGCTAACAGCAACAGTGGAGTGCAGTTTAAAAATTTACTGAAGCTTACCAGGGACAGACAGCCACAGGGTGGTTTGAGAGATACAGCCTCTTTTGGAGCCTGGCTGGCCGAGCCCTCCCCTGAAAATTGTGCTTCCTATTATTGCCCAGCAGGATGACGGCCACAACCCTCGGTTTCCTGCTCCTCACTTAAATCTCTTCTGCCTTATGTCTCTTCCTGACTCTCCTTGCCCTTTGCATTCTTCCATCAGCGTTGCTCAAAGTAGAAATTACATATCACTGGAGCTACACACTCCTGCAGGCATCTATGGACTATTTTGTGTCTCTCTCAGCTACCATAGCGTAAAACTCCCACATGTCCTCAGTCATCTAAACCGGTCCCACTCCACAATTCTGGCCCATGTAGGTAGCCAACATACCAAATTCCCCAGGTGTCTTGCTGTCTGGTTTGTTTCTTTTGTCCATCAGAGGGTCTGTCACGTGAAGGTTGTGGAGACAGACCTGCCACTTCTGAGTCTCTTGTGGCATCAGAGACCTTCGTGGATCGCACCTTGAATGGATATCAGAGATTTTCACACTCTGCTTTCCCCAGAAATGGCTTTTGTTCCTCTTTACTCAGGTATCTGCCTTACAAATGTTCTTCCTGTATGAATATTGAAAACAAAAGACACAAAAATCATTTCTGGCCATTGCATGATGTATGAAATCAGTTCTGGAACTGGAGATACCTGAAAGGGGAACTTTTAACCCAACTGGAAGGTACTCAAAGCATCTGCTACACCCTCTATATAAGCTGTGATTTCTTATATTTCACTGTGCAATTACAGGCAGTAAGTGCTGGTTTTTGGAAGGCCAGCCACTCCTATTTGTCTTTTCACTTATAACCCTTCAGGTCCTGATGCTGTTGTGATTTCTCAGCCCCAGCAGAGTGCAGAGCTTCTCGTCCATCGGCGTCAGCTGTCAGCACTGGAATCAGCACGGGTGTAGCAATAGAAATGGAGGTTACAAGATGCCCTTTCTTCCCATCAAAACCCACAATCAATATGTCAGTGACAGGCTGTAGCTGGCTTCTCATGGCCTGGGGAAGGCAGTGCCACAGCCATCGTTGGTGTGTCAAAGAGCAAGAGGTGCTTGTGGAACCGCTCTGACCAGTGGCTCCTCCAGCAAATGCCAATTAATCACTTCCCCCCTTTTATTTCAGGTTCCTTCAGCCTTGGCAGCATTTCTAGCACACAGGGAACATAAATGGTTGGAGGTGATTTAGTGTGATAAAGAGATATAGTTGATGCAATCGGTATAGGAAACATTCTCAGGCACTTTCTGCAGCCGCATCAGAGGGAGTAATTGCACAGGTGGAAATGTTCCCTTATCTCCTGCACATGAGTTAAAGAAGAATGAAATACTGAAGCTGAGTATGTGTCTGAGGTGTGTGTCAATTCACCTTAGGAAAAGAAAGTAAAGATGTTTGTAATATTTCACCATTGAGACCAGAATATCAAGAAACATAAAAGTTAAGTTACATTCCTGGCATTCAGCAGCCTGTATTATACCATATTATAATTTTTAGTAAATACTGATTTTATTAAAGATCCAGTGGTTCTCCTACTATGGTCCAGACTGATTTCCTGGGTCAAACCATAAAAAACTTCTTGTTAGTTATGAGAAATTTTAAGCAGACAGCAGACAGATATATGCCAGACAACATCGCTACTTACATATTAGGATCTAAGTTTGTTGAATACGATAAAGATTAAATAACATGTGCTGAGGGCATTTAACTGTTCCACAGTTGAACATGTATAATGCAAACAAAATACAATCTCTGTGTAAAGTCCGTATATTAAAATAGGTTTACCTCCTTTACAAGATTATTATTATCATCACATATTCGTTATAAAGGATATTCATGTGAATGCAACTGAATTCAAATACCTTTTAATACAGTTGCAAAATATCACCTTCAGATAGATACAATTGTATAAACATCCATGTTTTTACATTTATGCATCCATGTATCAGCTGTGTAAATCTAAAGCTGGTTCCTTGGGACATGTAGCAAAGCAAGCCATTTCCTTCGTGGATGAAATGCACTTTGAGTTTGGTCATTTAATGGAGTCTCAGGGCCTAAACAATACACAGTTGTAGCCTGTACTGAAGAGGCTTTGAATCGCTATATTCAGAAGCTGAAAGTGTAGAGTTTGCTTTCAGTCACAGAAAAGAGTCTCAGGATATGCTGCAGATGTTCTTAGAAATGCTGGGTAACAGTGTGGACTGTGTCTGTACCTTCCTGGACAAATGTTGCTCTCATTTACATGCACATGTGCACTTGCAAAGAAAGACAGGTCAGTGTTTTCACAAGTGAATTGGAGCATCAAATTATTTTCAAATGGATAAAATTTTCTGTAGTATCCCTGAAGGCTGCATGTTGCATGTGAGCTGCAGGAAGAAGTCACCCTATGGAAATACCTTTTTTTTTTAAAACTACTTGTTTACTACATAGTTCCAGGATCTAATCACACATTTATGGTAGTTACCATATGAATCCTAGATGTGTAATCCTAACTGCCTCATAATTTTGCTAGCCTGTTTAAATACAAGAGTACAACGGTATATTCTTGTAGCCTTCAGTACCAAGCACAAGGCAATGCACCGAAATCTGCACCACACCTTTGGAAATGAGGCTGCTCCCAAATGTTCTTCTTCAGCATGAATGTGTGCATAATTCCACATCTATAACATCAGAAGCCGTGCATAACCTCATCCATCCACAGGCACACGGAGGAGAAATGGGCTGATATGGACAAACCTTGTTGAAGCCGTGATTTGCAGTCAAGTGTCCAAGCTGTGTTGTGCACCTTCATAAGAGGCTTTGATGGAGGTTATTACTCATGCACAGCTATTCCTTCTAAGATTTCTATGCACTCACAGGTGTCTGGAATGTGCAGCCCAAAGGTCCACGGGTATTGCAAAGTCCTAGCATGTACCTGCTCAAACGTGCACACCAATACCTGCTGTTATAGAAGATTGCAAAAAGAAGGCATATGAATTCACAGATTAATATCTCATCTTCATTTCTGGTGTTACTTAGAAAGAAAATCAGAAATTAGATCCACTGGGCTGTTGAAAAAATTCAGTTGAAAATGCCTATACTTGCTTTATGTGCTTAGCATTACAAGCAATGGTAAATCATGAAATGAAAGTGGTATGTTTATGAATGAGAGAACAAGTGGAAAGTTTTCTTGATAAGACACTTTTCCTCTAAAAATGAATATTTGACTAAATTATGTTTTGCAGAAATATATTGCTTTTGGTGCAATCCAATAAAGTCATCAAGATTTAATTTTAATTGAGTTGAAAATATATAATTTTTTTCTCAAAGAGATGTCTAACTTCTCAAGTCTGTTAACATGGATTTCTACATCCACCTGTGCAAGTCTAATGTCTCAAGAGAAGGCAGTCTTCTCACAGTTCGGGTTCCTATTCCTATTCCTAATCATGTATCTATTCTTATTCCTATTCCTATTCCTATTCCTATTCCTATTCCTATTCCTATTCCTATTCCTCTTTCCACATGGGAGGTACACCCTGCTGCAGTAACCAGCATCTACAAGCGTTCTGAAGCACATCCCAGAGGATAGGTTTTTCTGGAAGGCTGGCTTAAGTAGGAATACTGTAGGGAATTTATTCATAAAGCTTTACAAGGTATCTCAGCGCGTCAGATATCTGAATGTCATGGTTTACCTGAATCAATATTAAATACTTTATTTCCCATTATCATCCACGAGTGAAGTCTTTCAAATGACAACCCCTGAAGCACCATGGGCATCCCAACATGTCAGAAATAGCTTCCTAAAATAAAAAAGCTGGATGAAGGGAAGGGGACATGCCCAAATATTGCAACAGTTGCCTGTGAATTAACTTTAACTCTTAATGTAGGTCCAGGTGATACTGAGGTAAAATTAACTTGACAGACAGACAGACAGACAGACAGACTCTTTCCTCTTACAGTAGTGAGCTCCTTAAAATGATGAGTAAAATTTTGCTAAATATTGTGGTGGTTTCACTGGCGGGATTTCTCACAGGCATGATCATTGTTACATGCTCACTAATGTTAACTTCGAGTGTGAAGTTTAAAACCCATGAAAGTGTTATTTTTATAAGCAAATCTATGCTTTATGAATGAAAGCACATTTTGTTGTGTGCTCAGGCTGCCCAAATTTTGCCAGTGTAGGATTCCAGAAAGGTTAGTGGAAACTTGCTATTCTTTTTAAGCAAATCACAATTTTCCCCTAAACTCTTCACCCAGAAGTGGTTGATGCAATGTAATGAAGCTGTTTCTACTGCTATAAGTAGATTTGCCTAAATGCTTTTAAGTCTGTAGTTTCCATACAGAATAAATAGGAACAAGAGCAAATATAATGCACAGATATAAAATTATTTACCTCATATATAGAGGCAATATCTTTCTTTCTTTTAGCAGCTATTGAGAATTATACATACGTCAGTCAGTCTGTGTCTAGCCTCTGTTCATCATCATCAAAGTAAATGTTCTACCTTCTATATTATTGGTAATGGAGACTGTAATACATGCATCAGTATTTAGGAAGTTTCTGCAGTGTCGACTTTGTATCCCAATGCATTTTATAAGTGGATTTATGTATCATCAATCTATGAAACAAATGCATGCAGAAACACATTTCTGAATTTATTACTTCAATAAGTTAAGCTTCAGTAGGGCTGCTGAGGTAAAGCTAATATCAGGGCCTGCTGTATTGTACAGGCTTTCTGGATTTTTCTAAGCAATAGAAATAAATCACAGAAACATTTCTTGGTGTGTTGTGAAGGCTTATGGGTAATTACCAATGTGGCCATTCTCCCAAACCCCAGTGTTTTAGGATTACATCTATATTTCATTTTCAGCGCTAAAAATCTTTCAGTAGCAATAAAAATGTTGAATCCAAAGAAAAATCTAACAGTCCATAAAGAGAAACTGATGGTTTTTTGGGTTTTTTTAAGCAGGCATTTTTACTTAGAATTTTGCATTTCTAAATCTGCCTTTTTCCTTATTAAACATCATGGAGATGAGCCCAGTCTGAAAGCTCTGTATTCTCCAAGGACCTCACAGGACTGCAAACTGGGGCCAAAATATACAGAGAAATTCATAAATCCTAGTGAGAAATCTAACTTGCAGTACAATCCCACAGAAAAAAAAATTTAAAAAAAAAAAGAAAGAAAAAAGAAAGAGACACTCCTATGTCATTGTTCTGGACCTAAGTTCTTAATTTTTAAAAGCAGAGAACACCTTGAGGAGAAAACTTGCTTTGTTTGAATTTGACAAGTATGGGCATCACCTGCAGAAACTGAAGACCAAGTTGCTGCGGCTGGCACCACGCACCTGGCCGTGCAGTCAGGGTTATCAGCATAGAGCTGATATGTATTTGAGCTGATATATATGCCACTGAGCTGGCACGTATTTGCCCAGCTCAGAGCAGAGGCAAAGCTCCCCAGGAGCTCCACCCCTATAGACATACATCATACAGAATATCTCCTCATGGCCAGCTCCATTCCAACACTGAGTAGAATGGAAAGATCAGCTGCTTTGACCTGCTGGCAGTGCTCTGTCTAATTGTTGGTCTTCTTTGACCCAAGAGCAAATTTCTGGCTGCTCTCCAGCCTGGTGTCTGTCAGGTCCCCTGTGTCTTGTTCTGCAGAGCTACTCTCCAACCAGCCATGGCATTATTCATCCCCAGGTGCAGGGCTTTTAATTTCTCTTTGTTGAGCTGGAAGGTCCTGATCCTTTGTTGAAGGTTCTGATCAGCCCACTTCTCCAGACACCCCTCTGCATGGCAGAGCATCCATCTGGTGTATTGGCCATTCCTCCTGATTTCAAACCATCTGCAAACTTGTTGGGAGCATGCTCTGCCCAAAGCATTTATGACGAGGTTAAATAGTCCTGCCCTTAATATAATCCCTGGGGCGCACCAGTGGCTGACATCCAGCTGGATTTCGTGCCACCCATCACCATCCTGTGACCCTGACAGTTTAGCTGGTTTTCAGCCCACCCCACTGACCACTTATGGGGTCTGCACTTCATCAGTGAGTCTAGAAGGGTGCATTACGATCTGTTGGGAGCTCTCAATCCTACAGGATACTATATTCTGTGAAACAAGTACTTATGATTTCATTAGGAAAGAAAGAAAACACATCAAACAAGGGCTGGATCCCACTTGTAAAGAGTAGTCTAATGTGAATTAACTAGTTCATCTCCTTGTTAATTCATTCATGTAGTTTCTAATTTGCAAGTTCTCTAATTCATAACTTGTAACTCGTAACTTGCAATTCATAGCTTGTGCAGCAGTGAGCAAAATAATTACCCAGTCAACAGTGAGAGTGCTCATCCTTCCTCCTCCATGCCAGTGTGGTGTGAAGAAGGACCAGCAGGACACTCCAGGAATCCACGTGGTGGATTCCTACTATCTCTCTACTTGTTTCCCATCTGCAACATGGACCATTAAGCCATGATGCAGAGTGCCATAATGCCATATTAGTTAGGCAGATGATCCCACAATCTTATTCATGTTTTTCTGTGGAGGTCTCAGCTTGAATACTTTTTTTTTACCCCTTGTCCCCTTTTTCAGATAAAACATAAAGCATTTCTTAAGACTTGTAAGATTCCAGTTTATGGAGTCTTACAACATGGCACAATTCCAGTTTTAAATATTGTGTGGAAACATGCTTGACAGCTACTTGAAGATTTTAGCTCACTGTTAGATGTTATCTGCATTTCTAATGCTAGATCTGTTTAAAGAGCAATTAATCAGGTTTTTTTCCGTGTTTGTATGCTTCTAAACACCCATCATAATATATAGTTGCATTTTCAAGATCAAGAAGATTACAACTATTCAAGGATACCCTATTTATCTTTCTGTCCTTGGAGACAAAGTTATCAGAAGTTATGGATGTTTGTGAATTATCAAAAGAAAAATGCCTGTAATGAAAGTTACAGAAAAGACATGTAATGAGTAAGGAAAAGTAATTTAAATTCAAAAGAATGAAATTAGATTCCATAATGAAAGATGCTGTCATATTATATGCAATACTTTAAGTCACATAATGACAATATATTCTTATTGCAACAGAGTGATCTGAATTGTGAAGAAATAGAAAATATTTAAAGAAAAGAACTGTGCAAATGTGATGATTCATCATGTTTCTTTTTAGATAAAGACATAACTTAGAGCTTTGCGAAGGAACTGATGGTTCTCGGCTTATCTTTCAATTGGGTTTTTTTGACAGTTACAAATTTGACAACTTTTAAATCCAGCTTTTTAAAAAAAAGCAGAAGATTCTTCCTACAAACTGCTTATTAACACAAGAGATTTCTGCAGTAATTTTTTTTTTGTTTGCTTTTTTATGTCCTACGCTGTTACTTGTCTATTTTGAATGGGATATAATACTAGGTAGATGAATTACATGCATGGTTTGCACAGCATCTCAACACAGCATTGCTTTTGGAGGGGTGTCTGTTTTTAAGCACAGCATTGCATCTGAATATGTCCCACCTATGAAACTGTGCACCCACTGAAACCCTAAAGCTGAAGGAAGGTGGAAACAGGAAATCAGAACCTTATTGTTCAATTTGGGCCTCTCTTTCCCAGGGCAAATTCACTGCCAGTACAAGAGAAGTGATTTGGGTAAAAAATATTAGATTTCTGATAAATCAAAATTCTCATGTTTAAAGAGGTTTTTGTTTAAAAACTGTTCAAAGAAACATTTTATTAGGGCATGCAAACACCAAAGAGTTTGAGTGTATCTTATCCCATAGCGTCAAAATTCTAACTGTTTGGAGCAAGCAAAAGTCTCTGCCCTTTTGGAGAGAATTCCATTGATGTATATAACTTAATTTAATTTAATAGATGTAGAATTACATCTTTTTAAAAGCAACATTAGCATTCTTCAGCAAGAAACTCACAGCAACAAGCCATCACCATGCCTTCAATCTAGGTAATGCTGATTATATTAAAATACCTCACCTAGCACATAAACTGATGAAACCCACACATATACGCTTATTTGCATGGGAAGAATGTAGCACTTTTAGCTGCAAAGCTGTGTGTTTAATATCTGTTTTGCCAGCACTGCTGAAGCTGGAGTACTGAAGCTAATTGAGTTAGAAAAGTGTGCAGGATAAGGAGGAAGCTGAGACTTCACAGGCTCCACTGTCCTGGTGGAGCTCCAGATGATGCCCAGGTATGATTTGGAGGTGAAACTGGGGAAGAAGAACCCGATAAAAAAATAAAATCAGTCCCCCCAGGGACATTTTAATTAGTGTTTATTCAGTGCCATGTAATTTGGTGAGAAAATAGCTCCTTCAGAATGTGGTTGTGCTCACCTGTGTTTCTTTCTCTCTCTATCCTCTTTTTCAGGGCAGTAGATGAAACAGTCCCAAAGTAGAAAATAGAGGAGCAAATGGAGGACAAGGATTTAATTTGTCATTATTGCAATTATGTTTTAAGTCTTCATCGCATTAGTTGTTCTAAAACATTAATAATGCTGACAAGAAAAATACCAATACACTGCAGTGTTCCTAAGGCCATTGGGTTTGTTACAAGCGTTGCAATGCAAAATGTTATGGACTCTGTTATGCAAGAGGTCTGACCTGAAGATCAACTTCACCCCATGGTCTTAGAAAGCAGGATTTTCATGAATAAACAGACTGTTTTGATGCTAATCACCTGTCTCACTGATCTGCAAATGGGATTTGCAGTTTGATCCCAGACGTAGCCAGCAATGTTGAAATTAAGTGCTGAGTTGCTGAGTTTACAGAAACAATTTAAAATATTTTTGTTTGCTTAGCAAAATAGTCAGCAAATAAATAATTTGAGCCCTAGCTCTAAATATAAGAAGATGTAAAAGACAGAGTCTGGGTTCTGTTGCCTGCTGTATTTTCTATTCAGTTAAGGGGCTTGTAGTAAAATTTGCCTCAATAATCAATGCTTTAACTTATTTTCTATTTTAGTGAATGATTATGAATCTATGATATTTGCTTACTAATTTTATGTAGAAGAAGCATCACTATGCCATCACAATTTGTATTAAGGTGCATACAGCATGAGGACATGTGCCCCAGTATAAAAGACAGCTGATATATAAAGCCAACTTCCTGCACTAATGAAGGAAAACTAAAATTAATGAAAATTTGCGGCATTTCTTCGCTAAATGAGACCCTGAATATTGAATTTTTACAGCTGTTTATTTATGTATTTAGTACAGCAATTTTATTTATTTACAAACATCTTAGCTATCAATACCAATATTTTTTCTAAACACTGATTTAACAAACTATGATTACAGACATGGATATTTTGTAGGTTTTTACTGTAATCTAATCAGCTGATCTAAATCAGTAGGTTAACCTGCAAATACATACATGGCTTCATATGTTGTTCATCATTGCTATGTGACTAAAGATTTTGCTTTCTATCCCACAGCAAAAGGGCTTAGATTTGCAGAATATAATTTACTAAGATGAAGCGTCTTTTAAATTTCACCACATGATCTAGAGTTGGTGATGAGAAAGAAATGTGGAGGCTCCACAATTCTTGAGAATCTATAAAACACTGTGCCGGCTTTAGCATTTATCAATTTTTAACTACCGCTACAAGGCTCCAAGCAATCAATTATTTCCCAGCTCAGTGAGAGACTCAGAGCTGTACCAGATAAACCAGAAATCAATTTTACTGCCTTGTGGCTGGTTGCTAAATATGTTTCTTCATACCACACTTAAAAACAAACAAAGCTAGACTTTTAAATTTTTTTTCTTTCACAGACATGGCTTAATTTCCTTCATACTTCACTTGATGTTTCAAATTAAAAAAGGGATCAAGCTTATGTTTTTGGGGATATAGATACATCACCCTTTGATAATTGCTTTCTAAAGAAACAGAGGAATAGATCTATTCTTTTTCATTTTTGAGTCTGGCAACGTATCTGGGAACTATTTTTTATAGTGAAGGGTCTCTTGGCTGTTCTCGTATATCACCCTTCTGGAGTTCTCTGCCATAAGGGAAACACTGGATTGGCATAAAGGGTGCAGTGTTCTGCTAAGGAACCATGGGAGATATGATGGAAATTATCAGCACATTTATGAAAAATATAGCCTCCCCCAAAGAATGAGCAAAACCTTCCATGATATCCAGAGAAAATTTTATGGATGCTTTTATTATTTTCACTTTTTTACTTTTTAATATTCTTTATTGTTGGGGAAGTCTGTAACACAGAAGGGCTCCATTCCTCCTCTGTTGTGTTTATCAGTTCACATGTACCATGTACCTTAGCCTAATATGCACTGTAGCTCCATGGAGACTGGTTTAGCATGAAAAGCAAAAAAATAAACAAAACCAACTATTTCAACTTTTGAATTATTTGAAACTTATGCAACTTCTAAGGAGTGTTCTTTTTATTCTATCCCTGTTATGTGAAATGGGAAACACTTGTTTATGTGGCTGTATTCAATTTCCAGTGGATTTTTGTCATTCCTGCATCACAGAAAAACATGGAATGGTTGAGGCTGGCAGGAACCTGTGGTCCAACCCCCTAAGAAACCAGTTGCCCAGGACCATATCAAGACAGGTTTTGAGTACCTCCAAAGATGGAGACTCCACGACATCTCTGGGCAACCTGTGCAGGTGTTCAGCTGCCCTCACAGTAAAACTGTGTTTCCTGATTTTCAAATGAATCTTCCTGTGTTTCTGCTTTAATCCATTGCCTCTGGTCCTTTCCCTAGGCACCACAAAAGAGCCTGGGTTCATCCTCTTTGCATACTCTCTTCAGGTATTTACGTATGTTAGTACGAACCCCACTGAGATTTTGATTCCATGCTTTTTTAACTTCTCTGTGAGGATCTTACAGGACACAGCATTGAAAGCCTTCCTAAATTCCAGGTAGCCAAAATCCATTGCTCCACCCTCACCTAGTAGGCTAAACATTTCATTATTGAAGATTACATGGGAATAGACCCTCTGCACATAAATAGTATATGAAAACTAGGAAAAGTAAAATGCATCTACTTTTGCAGTCTTTTCCAGCATTTTGCAACTGCTTTTTGTCAGCATCGAAATAAAAATGTTCAAAATTCACTTACTAGGTGTTAACCTGTGTGACACTCCTCCTTTGCCTAAAAATTTTTCCACGTTTATTTTAAATTATATAAATAAGAAGGTTGGGAAAAGGACAAGATCAGTTTCAAAGCCTGTGAAATTCCAACTGCTTAATATACTTATTTTCCTATTGAATCCTTTTCTGTTCTGACCAGCTCAACCTGGACAGTGTCTAAGGCCAATGGCATTTTGACCAGCAGTGAAAGCACAGGTGACCAGTGGTGAGGACTGTGTACAACTGTAGGAAAAATTTTCACTACAAATGAATTTTCATGAGACAAATGTTCAAAGCAATAGTACCCTGAACCTATTTCAAATATAAACTAGGCCATGCTCAGCTGTTTAAGCCTGTCTTATCAGGAGATTCATGGCCACTACAGCGTCATTATCTACCTCAGGAAAGGCATCAAGCACATGTTGTTTGCCTGCGAGTGTTCCGACAGCACTCTGCAGTGAGAACAATCCTGTTCTTACATTTTACAAGCTGAGCCACTTGCCTATCAGCAATAACTCATTTGTATGTTCTTTCCACTCAGCATATACATAAACAATCCCCCTCTGGTCTGACTTGTAAAGCTATGTTTTGAGGCTTTGCCATCATATTCCAAAACAAATTTCTTTTCCTGCATAAATTTTTACCTATGAAAACTTTATTAAATAACTAAAATACAGAGTCAGAGTAAAGACCTATCTATTTATAGTTTTCCAAATGTACAGAGAAGTGGTTTAAAGTGCTTTATGCAGCCTGTACCATATTGGATTTCATTAAAATTTAAAGTAAATACTGGTGATTTACAATTTCCCGTATAAAACCTTTTTCTTTTTTTTTTTCTCCCAGAGAAATGTATACACTCCTTTATCAGATTTCACACTATGTGGAAAAATAAAGTCTTTCAGTACATTGTAACCTCCCAGTGCCAGTGGCTGTAGCTGCACAGTAGTTAGGTTGTGCTGTACTGCTCTGCAACCTGAACGGGGCCACCAAGGACAGAGGTTTTAGGACAAGAAAAGATGACAACATCTCTGACAGGGTTTTGTAATCCAGTTGTTCTCATAAAGGGACTGCAGCATATACAAAAAATATATATATGTCAGATAAAAAAATTTTATAGGATCATAGAATCATGGAATGGTTTGGGTTGGAAGGGGACCTTGAAGATCATCTCATTCCAATCCCCACTGCCATGGGCAGGGACACCTTCCGCTAGGTCAGATTGCTCATATCCCCACCCAACCTGGCCTTGAATATCTCCAGGGATGGGGCATCCACAGCTTCTCTGGACAACCTGTGCCAGGGCCACAAAATCCTCACAGTAAAGAAGTTTTTCCTAATATCCAATCTAAACTGACTCTTTCAATTTGAACCCCTTCCCCCTTTTCCTGTCACTATGTGCTCTTGTAAAAAGTCATTCTCTCTCTTTCCTGTAAGTTCCCTTTAGGTACAGGAAGACCCCGAAACTTATCTTTTCCAGGCTGAACAATCCCAATTCTCTCAGCCTTTCCTTGCAGGAGAGGTGTTCCAGCCCTTGGATCATCTTGGTGTCCCTCCTCTGGACTGTCTACAACAGTTCCATGCCCTCCCTGTGCTGGGAATCCCAGAGCTGATGTATATTTTTTCCCTCACAGTACACATTTTTATGTCAAAAAAGATTGAATATTTTAGCATTGTAACACAATAATAATTGCTTTTCCTGCCTCTTAAGGAGAATGACCTATTCCAAACTTTGTTAATTTGTTTAAATCACGCTAACAGAACAAAACCCAAAGAGCTATTCTATTAAAATTAGTCATTTCTCATGCAAAATATTAGTTATTATTTATTAGCTGAATATGTAGACCTGCAGGGTGATGAATTGGGAGCCAATGAATATGTGAATGTCAGAAATAGTATAAAAGACGCCTTGAAGTAATAAATAAAACTTTTTTCCTTTGACTGGGCCATTGATGTGTGAGTGCTGTGACCGTCCCTAAAGCAACAGAGACCTACCACCTTTAATGGTATTTTATATCACACAAAATATGCGTAAACCATAACCCAGGAATGTATTGTATGCATATACAAGAACAGTCAATGGAGAAGGAAGAGACTGAATAAAATAAAAAAAAAAAAATACTGGTCATCCTACTCTATTTAATCTCCTTTACTGGATTACATATAAAAATAAAATCTATTTGTTATATATGTATTTTAAACAGAGTGGGCTAAATTCCGCCCTCACATCTGTGCAAACTAATTTTAGAGAACTAGTACTGTGTGAGAGTAAATGAAGGCCTAATTTCACCCAGAATAACCACATTGGACCATATTTTAGGGACACAGAAATTTTGCACAAGCATTAATTCCATCCAAACAATTTTAACTAGTATATGGTATTTATCAGAAAGTTTTACTTTGCTTTTCTTTTGAGCAGTTGGCATGATACACTTGTTTACAGAAGACTTCATTAAAAGTAATTCAATTGCGAAAAAAGGAAAGCTTTTCCATCAGGAGACATTAGGCTTGGTAGTGAAGCACAGAAAAGGCAAGAACTTGTCGACTCAGCTTTAACTCCCCTCTGGTCTGTGTGTATCCACTACGCACATGCAGCACACACGGACATTGTTTGGGTTGCATCGTCACCTTATATTTCTTTCCCAGAATTCTAAACGATACAAGAAGCAACAGGCAGGAGCTGAAGCCCAGGAACTCCACCCGAACATAAGGAAGAGCTTTTTCACTTTGCAATAACCAAGCACTGGGATAGATTGCCGAGGGAGGGTGTGGAGTCTCCCTCGCTGGGAATACTCAAAAAACATCTGGACACCATCCACTCTGGGATGACCCTGGCTGAGCAGGGAGGTTGGACCAGGTGACCCATGGTGGTCCCTTCCAGCCTGACCCATCCCAGGATTCTGTGATTCAAATCAATTCAGGCGGCAGAGTTTGCTCACCCAGTGAGAAGACACCCACCCCTGGGTTTTATCTCCCTTATTAAACATGTTATCTTAGGCAGCCCTCTCTTTATATGATTAAAATCCTGTTACAGAATTATTAATTTCCTCAAGGACTTTCCACTATATTAGTTGTTATTACTAGTTCATAAATACACATTTATTTCGCAACACCAGACAATTGCACTATTTTATAGAAACAGTGAAGCACAAAAATACCACATTGCTTTCAAAAATGGAGCTAATCCAAAATTCATAAGGCCAGTGTTTGGGAAAAAAATTAAAATTTAATGTTAAACTGTAAAGTACAGTTGTTATATTTTATTGGCTTGGATAAAATTGAGTTTATTTTCTGTCACAAAGCCTTATCACATCTGCAATTCAGGACCATGTCTTCATCTAGGCTCACATAAAATGAGTTAGACTGCTTTGGCATGGCAAAATCGAGTTGCCTCAAGATGGAACCATACAGAAAAGGGATAATTCAGGTTGGAATGACTTCTCTGGTATATCCTTCAGTTCTGAGCAGTACCAGCTCACAACAAAAAGTGTTGTGACTTGTTTAGGATCATAAAGGACCATGGCACAAGGGGCAGAGCAATTGATCTTGGGCAGACATCAAATTATGGTAACGTCCCTTTGTGAAAGTCTAGTGTATTCACTACATGGGACCTACAACATTGTAAAAAGTTCTTGGAAATATTACTTTGGAAATCAGCTTTGATTCAACCCCAGGTAAAGAGCATCTTCTCCCATAAGCAATATAGATGAAGTGCAGATGAAAAGAGAGCAACATAAATTCTATTAAGACTATTGTACATTATTATAACCTTAACAGCTTTTTTTTTATGTTTCATTTCTGTTTTTCACGAAGCTGGATTTCCGTTGTATTGATTTCCATGTGCTTTATGAGCCACTTGGGACCTCAAAAACCTTGTCACAAGATTCTGTTTCTTTTTGGACAGCATTAACCCCAAAAATACTGATTTCTGTCATTCCTCCTTTTCCTAGAATTGTATGGGAAAAATCTGGCAAATAATGAGAGGTAAAATGCTTTAGTTGCTACTGCCTGCAAACTCAGTCCCTCTAAACAAGGAGACTGAGACTGAAAATCTCTCTTTTGGCTCCCAAATTTGAGCTGTCTAGCATTTAAATTAAAGAAAAACAGCATTGTTGAGAGCAGTAACATCCTGTAACCATTTTAGGACACTGAAAAAACAGGACAACTACGAGAAAGGAAGATTATTCTCCAAGGTGGACAGTGGCATTGGCCTAAAGCTTAAAAGATAAGGGTGGAATTGTAATTTACATGTTTTATTTGGAAACTCTACATTGGGTTACTTTTTAATTAAGCAGGAAATTCTTTTACCAGACAAGGATGAAATTGGTTCTGTACTGCAGCAACTCTGTAGGGTCAGTGGCAACAAAAATGCATAAAAAGCAGATTTTTCTGGTGGGGCTGACTCAGCCTTACCTGTGTATGCAGGCGAGGAGAACGCAGAAAGTGTAAAGGAGATGAACTTTGGGGAGTTTTCCCTGGAAAAGGAACAAATATCAACTTGGATAGCTCCAATAAGAGAGTAAAAAGGGAAATATTACCCAATTTCATATGGCTTCCCTCAGATTAAGTTGCTGTCATATATATTGCATATACATATATAAGTAATTCTTTCGGTAGGAGGGATTTAAAAAAACTCTGTTTCTTGAAAGAAGGAATGCGCATATAGTTTTGTATATTGTGGCAATAAGACCACACCAGATTACTACTGCTATCATGCAAGAAAACTCGAAAAGAGAGTATGTACAGTCACCCACATATCTATTTTTAATGTTTCTGTCTGCTGTTAACTCTTCTGACAATCTATAGCTCAAAAAGGATAAAATTCAAGAAAAGGACAAGGTGTTTTTCTGCTTTTTTTTTTTTTGCACACCAAATCATTTTTCCTCTGTCAGCCACTGAAGCAATGAAGCTTCCACCATTAATCCTCATGTTCTCAGGTGAGAGCTGCCCAGGCCCTGTATCACAGGGACTTTTCTGGCTGAGCTCCTCCTGATCATCACCAGTGCACACCCTTGATTCATGGCAGCGATATCGTGGTGCTGACAGGAAATAAGAACGTGCAGGAATGTTGACAGTCGAAAATACCTTGTAGGGTTGAAAACCAATTTTATGAAACAAACTTCAAAGAAACTTTCAAATTCAGACATATCAGTTTCATTTATAGTGCTTTTTGTGGGTTTGTGGAAGCTAATCTCTTTGCCTAACTAGATTTGTATGAGCCTTTTCTGCTCCGTGTGTTCAAACATACCCCCAAGTCAAGAAATATCTGTATTCTTTGATTGCTTTTAATCTCAGTTTTCCAAGAGCTGTTGAAAAGATGCTTTGCTTCAGCCTATAGCATTTATAAGAGTCAGTGGTTAAACCAAATTTTTGTCACACTGATCGGTTGAACTGTCAGTGAATTAAAGAACTTACAGAGGGAAAAAGCAGGAACAGTGTGAGAAAAAATCCATGCTGTTTTGATAGGAAGAGCAAAACGATCCCATGGTATCAACATCCCAGTAAGATAGCACTAAGAATTCCTTATCTACTGTAGTCCATCCAGTAATATTGAAGCTCACAAAACAGTCTGAAAATGGCCAGTTCTTTGAACAGTAAGCAAGTTGGAGCAGTAAGAAGTTTAGCAACAAAATGGATGAAAAAAACCACAACAATGTCATGAAAAGTGCATACTCTGAATTTAAATTTCTGGGGTTTAAGCAGAATAGAAATAGGCAAAACACAGAGAATATTGTTCTTTACCCATAAAAAATTGGTATTGTGACAATGCTGTGACATCTGTGCAGTGAGACCATGTGGATGAGTTCCCCAGCTGCTTTCTGACATATTCCTTGAACCCAAAACTTTATAATGTCACTAGAAGGTCTCCTCATGACCAGTGACAGAACTTGAAGGAATGGCCTGAAGCTGTGTCAGAGAGGTTTAGGTTGGATATCAGGAGAAGGTTCTTCACCCAGAGGGTGGTTGGGCACTGGAACAGCTCCCAGGGCAGTGGTCACAGCACCAAGCCTGACAGAGCTCAAGAGGCACTTGGACAACGCTCTCAGGTACATGGTATGATTTTTGGGGTATTCTGTGCAGGACAGGAGTTGGACTTGATGTCCTCATGGGTCTCTTCCAACTCAGCACAATCTATGATTCTATGATAATTTAAAACTTCTTGAATCTTTATGGATCTCCAGGTGTTTTCATATCAAATGTAAAGAACAAAGCAAGACTAATTCATACCAACCCTCAATGGCTGGACAAATCCCCTGAACAAGTATCCTCACCCCCTAAATCCCCAGAAAATGCACTGAAGGGGTCAGTCCTACAGCGCCAGAAAGTAACATGTTTACAGAGCAGATAACTTAAACTGGTCTCTTCCATCTCAAAGATCTACTGTTTTGTTTCTTTCATTCCTGAGCGGCTGAATAACTCTTCCAAAGACTCACTAAATACATCTTCACTAGAATTCATTGAGGAAAACATTTTCCTTTCAAACAACAAGGAAATTTCAAACTCTTTTTACTCATCATGCCACTATTTCACAAGTGTCCCATAACCTGCCTGTGAGACAGGTGCATGTGATAACAGCACTTCAGTGCTTCTTTTTCTTCCCTTTCTTATCAATAACTTCAGCCAAGCACCTCCTCCCAAGACATTAGCAAACATTCCTTTTCATCAATCCTCCACCACCAGATTCTTTTAATCTTGTCTCAAGACTGGACACCACATAAACACAGGGAATTATGCTCATAAACTGACTGAAAATCTATGTAATGCTACAAGAAGGTGACAAGATAGCCTCATTCCATAGATTATTAGTTCCCATTTCTCTTTATTAAAGAAAATGGGGTTAATGTCACAGGCATAAGTGATGGCTTTTCTGGCTACTGCATTTAGCTTATGCTGAGTATCTTTAAAGCTACAATTTTCTGGAAAACTGCAGTGTCATACCTGGAAGAAAAGCAAAAGAGAAGAGGACTAGACTCACAAAACAAGAGAAATGTAGAGGATAAACCCAGTGGCTAGAGAAGACATAAGAGGGTAATTTTCATCAGTTTCATTTTACTTAATATATTCAGAGATCTTCAGCGAGACAGAAAATCCTTAATCAGTCAAGCACAGTATTTTAATCCTTATCTTGCTACAAACATCAATAGATCAATCTATTCTTTAAATTGATCGAGCAGTTAATAGTAAAGTAGCTACACATACTGTAGAAATATCACAGCCTCAGGACGCCAAACAAATGGACAAAATGGTCACACCAAATTGTGTTGATCAACCAATCTCCACCGTACATGGTTTTCCTGATTTGTTTCACCCTTTATGCATTTTGGCAAACAAAGGAATTAATGTTCATTGGCTGCACACCTCTCTTATTCTATTGGTTAAATTAAATTAGGGCGGTGGCTTTGGTGGTCACAGATGAGCAGTTGCTTCTTTGTACAGTTTGCCACAGTGGGATTTTTTTTCTGGATGCGTTGCCCAGGATGTGATAGCCAGAATATCACCAGGCCTGGAGTCAGCATCATCTTGCCATTCCATTCTGTGCTTATCTCATGGCAAAGTCATCCCATGGCAAAGTAACAGAGTTTGAGACAAACAGCTGTGATCTTTAAGTCCTTACACTCTCTCATCACGTTTTCAATGCAGATTTATGACCAAGAGGGAAGGTAACATCCAAGGACAAGGAAAACCCCTCTAGAATTCTTGGCTTGTCTGTGTTTTGGTAGAGCCACGTCACAGTACAGAACCCTGCAGAAATGAATGCACTGGTCACACTCCTCTCAGTGCTGGGAGCTGTTTGGAGCATCCCTGTCACTAATCATCTTCTTGCTTGCGTCTAATACACACTTCCAAAATAAAAAGAAAGCTTAAAAAACATCAAGTCTGGTTCAAATTAAGAAATCACTTTTTATCCTGTTATTTTGATTGGTGCTGTGATAGGAATAGGGGTTTAATGACATAAGGACTTAGCAGAGAGGAGGACGGCAGATTTAGGACAAATGAAAATGATATTTATGAATTGCATTCACCAGTCCTTATGAAACAGTAAAATACTGCTGTCTCAGAGGTTTCAACAGTGTCAGAAATCATCTTATTTTTTTCCTTAAATATTTTAGTAAAGTCTAAGGAAAAGTCCCTCAACAACCATACTCACACTATGGTTCTGCATCCATTTTTCACAAAGGGCTATATTTTGAGCCTAACTCAGTCATTTGTGACATTTAAAGAAAAAAATTTTAAGTAAAGCTGTGAGGTTTTTTCACAATGTCTGTTTGCTAAGATAAACAAAAGCAGTCAAGTTAAAATCAATGATGCTTCCTACTCTCCTGAAAGATAATATGCAGGCAATAAACTACTGTGTAAAAGGGTGCTGTCAACGGAATGTGGGGCTCTAATGGCTTTCAGTCTTTGTCATATATATCACACCCCATTGGAGCCAACAGAGAAGAACCAAGACCCTGAAATACAGCATTAAAAATCCCCCAGTCCTGTGCAGACACCATCCATGGAAATGAACACCCCACAGGAAATAAATCTGGAATTGACATTAAGCCAATTTTACTCAAGGCTGCATCTGATCCACAACACACTTTTGTATATTGGATGTTGCTGGTGTAGACTGGAAAGTAAGAGGGTTTTTTATTGGAAATCAAAAGACAAAGAGAAAGCAAGGACCATTATCCTGTTACTGTATGACGTGGGCACACACAAGCCCAGTAAGTATTTGGCATCAGTCTGTAGCTGCTGCAGACAGGTCGGTGAGGAGCAGTTCAGTGCTACAGAAGTGGATGCAGGAATGAGCATTTGCAATAACTGAAAATTTGTCATCTAGAAGGTAAAAAAGCAGAGGCCATGGCATGTGCAGAGGTATGATCCTCTCCTATATATAAGAAAAGAAACCTATTTTTTTTCCTTTTTTGTACTGGAGTCGGAAAGCAAGCTTGATGGAAAAGTTTCCTGAGATAAAGATGATACTACTAGTACTTCCCGTGGACAAATTCATTTAGGGAATCTTTCAATTGACAACAACAACAGAGAGGCATTTACTTAGACTACAAAGTTTTCAGTTATTAGTTGCTCTTTTTATCCCTTTTCTACAGGTCATTTTCTGCAGCAATGTATTTAGCACCTCACATCAAGAGGAAACAGGCAAAACCTGAAACACAGAGAGGCCTGTATGATCACAAGTAAACCCTTTTTTCACTGTGAGAGTCACTGACTATTGTCATACATTGCCCTGGGAGGTTGTGGAGTATATATCTCCCTCCTTGAGATATTCAAAAACCATCTGGACCTCGTAAGCAGCTCTAAGTAACCCTCCTTGAGCAGAAAGGTTGGACAAGCTGCAAAGTGGGTGCAGAATATATTCTGATTTTTTAATCTGATCTGCCAAGTCAGGGTCTCATTTATGAATGAAGTATTTTACACAAAGATGGTACTGGGCCACGAAAAGCCTGTACTTGTATATGTTGGAACTGAAAATGAACAGTCTGAAGGAAATTTCAAATAAAAAGGTATTTGGAGTATATAAGATTTTATGGAATAAAAGAGAAAAAATGTGCAAGATGAAGATATTTCTTACAAGCATAGTTATTTTGATACAAAATCTTGAGATAAAACTGTCACTTCGTGTATCTTACAAAGAGAAAAAAATGCTCAATAAAAGCCTGATGGAACTGTTTAGCAAGTGAATTAGTGTGTCTACCTCTCTTTCTTCATAACCACATTTCAAACCATTATGTAAATATCTGAAAATGCTAAAATGAAATTCCCATTATTTATTGTCAAATGTACAGTGGACAGTGAAAGAAAAATATCTTCCTTTTCAAACAGAAATAATCTCTTAGCGTGTGCCTCTGCTTCTGAGATTACATATGGAAGTTTTTAAAGACAGTAGGGTCAATTCCAAAGTATTTGTCACACATAATTATGGCTTCACTCTGAAATTGCAACAAAGAAAAGCTGATTATTATTTCAACATCAATCATCCTGACAATTACAAATATTTGCTCCATAGGGGAAATGGATGCATCATGTCATATTTATACAAAGCTTCATGCTATTGGAAATATAAACCATTAGCCTTCTCTCCAGGTTTCTTGTTTATTCCTCCTGTAAGAAAATTTTATTAATTAAAAAAAGAAGAATCCCAAATGTAATGCACATTCAACACAAGTTAAGTCTGGGAATGTGGCTGCTAATTTCTTGGCTGTGAAATCACTGCAGTAGTATTTCAATTACTTCACTAAAAACTGCATTCTTGGAAAATTCAGAAATACTGTAGTGCCTTGCTGCACTAAGGTATGAAAATGGAAAAATGAATTCGCTTGAAGGACCTTAGCTCTACCTGGGATAAGCAATATTAAAATTTCCAAGGGAGAAAAAAATGTCCTTATCATTTGTCCTGGTTTCAATTAAGACAGAGTTAGTTTCCTCTTAGCAGCTATTCCAGTGCTATGGTTGGATTCAGAATGAGAATGGTGTTGATAATACACTGATGTTTCGGGTTTTGCTAAGGCAGCTTTACCCTAAGGCAAGGAGGTTTTTTCCCATCCTTGTCTCATGCTTTTCCAGTGAGGAGGTACCCAAAAAAACCTGGGAGGGAGCACAGCCAGGACAGGTGACCCAAACTGACCAAAGGGACATTCCAAACCATGAAACATCATGCCCAGTACATAAACTGGAGGGAGTTTCCTGGAAGGGGGGACAATTTGGGTTCAGGAAGGCAGGTCTGGCACTGGTCAGCAATTTCATTGAGCATCACTTGTTTTCTCTTTTTATTGCCATCATTATTATTATATTTTACCATTATTGCTGCGTTTTGCTTTATTTTCAATACTGTTCTTGTCTCATCTTACAAGTTTTACTTTGATTCTGCTCCCCATTCTGCCGTGGTGGGGAGGGTAGGAAGGGAGGAAGATGCAGAACCATTGAGTGAGTGGCTGTGTGGTGCTTAATTTCCAGCTGAGTCTAAACCACAATTGGTTTGAGCCATTACAATCTGAAATTGTAAACAAAATGTATGTTGCTATAAAACATATTACATTCGTATCACATAAGGTCAAGGTAAGTTTGTTATGTGCTTCAAAAATGCATTCCCATCAGTTTATAACTTATTTTACCAGTTTTTCATGGTGTTTGGCTTGGGACTAATGAAAGGGACCCATAAGTTATTGAATTTAGTATAAGGGCACCGCACTAGAAAGAAGAGTCCCTTGTACTTTGTATTTGTCTCTATTAAAATGCTAGCATTACCTGAGCTATCCTTTTAATCTAATCTGTGGAATTTCATTTTCTGACTTCTGAAAGTTCTGATAGCTGAACTTTGATTTGCCCAAATTCACATTATTTATGAAGCAAAACCCAGTGTACAAACCTCAGTATGAATGCAATATTAGATTGCCCTTCTCAGTCTCTTTAGCAGCCCTGCACACACAGCTTAACCAAATCTAGTACCGAGCTGAATTTTAAGCATATTTTCTCTTTTGAGAAGGTGATAAAAGCAAAACTTTTTAGCTTTTCGCTTTACTCTCACAGTCATGCACAGGGTGTAACTCCAGCTCTTCCAGAACTGCTGCAGTCTGGTTTCTGATTGCGGCTCCCTCACCATGGGTCTCCCAGGCTGGTAAAGATAAACCAAACCAGATCATTTGGCATTAATTATTATCTCCCAGACTATCTGAATGCTCTTTAGAACTATGAAACACAGTAGAGAACAATTGGAGTTTTGCTGTGTTTGTCAACTGCGGGACTAAAAAAAATTAATGCGCTCCAGCCACCTAAAACTCTCATGTAATACACTTATATAACAGGCTATGTACCAAGCAAACCAAAATGAAATAACACTGCATTTATACATTTAACTGTGAGCACTACACAGGCTTTTATTATTTCTAATAGAAGCTATATTTTACTTCAAATATGTAACATTGAATGCCTTCACATACTATGCAAAAAGCCATATTCATGACAGAATTTCTGTTCCTTCAAAAGGTTCTTTTGAGGCTACTTTAATGAGACATTCTTCTTGTTAATGCTTTCATGTGGAAATATTCACAAAATACATCCAATGCACAAATTCCAAAAATAAACAGCTGATTTTAAATTCAAGTTGGTAGATAAATATTTTAAAAGTTTTAAAACATTTGTCTTAAACTGGTTGTCCAACCCTCCTCCCCTTCCCTAGCGCTTCCTCACACCAGGGAACATCTTCCTTCAGATATGTGTTATGAAGACATTTAGGCACATCAAGATGTTTATTCCCTTTTGATACACTCTCCTTATAAAAAGTCAACGATTGTCCTAAATCTGCAGATTTCTGAGCTGATATTCCTAAAGCAAAAACCAATCAAATGTAAAAAACCCCCCAACAAACAAACAAACAAACAAAGAAACATCTTAGATGGTTTTGATGGTTCAGGGATCTCCTGTATGCCATAGAGATGTTTTTATACCACAGCATTAGTCTCATATGGGTCATGAACTCTACATCAGTTTCAGTTTCTTTTTCCTTTTTCTCAGATCAAGGGAGATGTTACAGACAAATCCAGTTATGACTTGAATTTCAGAATTTTCATGTTGTTCACAGGTATTACAGCACTGGATACTGTTGTTTATTTTCTTACCACTTTTTTTTTAAATTTCTGTTTATTTAAACTTTGCTGACTTCAGAGGAATAGAGGAAAAAACAAGCTCAAGTTGAAACCTAGCTATTCACCAGGACTTTGTAATCTGTGGATAATACAGAAAATATTTTGTCCATGAGAATAAAATAGTTCACTGAGAAATTTAAAATCAGACCAAACGGCCAGAAGAGCGACAATCTCTTTTAATACTGGGAAAAAAACCCCATCAGAACAAAGGAAAGGGATATGGGGGAAATAGGAGCAGTTCCAAGGACACACAATGTTCTGTTATCTTAATTGTTCTGCTTATTATTCTGTAAACACTCCATCAAACATTCTCCATGGTTATCAAGCATATGTTTTGAATGCATTCTGTGAAAGAATGAGAAGCACATGCTTCCTTTTCTATTCACAGAAATATGCCAGCGTTCATCTTACTGTCACAGCCTTGCCAGAGCTCTCCTTTGGCTGGACGCTCAGCCATGCAGCTGTCTTGGACCCCAGTCCGTTTGACCTCCTCCTATTCAGTTCGCTTCTCTTTTGCAGGTTATAAGGCTGGAACTTCTTTAAGTTGAATATAAATCAGTGCACATTTTCCCTGCCCACCTTCTTGCCCATCACCACATTGCACAGAGACCCTGACCCCTGCAGCTCCAGCACCTCACCTGCTTCTTCTGCATTTCCAGCAGGGATTAAGGTTGCAGATCCAGGGCAGCTCTGACATCAGGGACAGCAAGGTCCGTCTCCACCCAGACTTGACCAAGGATTACATTGGTAAAATCATGCCTGAATTATTTACCCTTTGCCCTAAGCAACGATGGCAGCACTGGTTCTGCCACAGGAGAACTTGGAGAGCATGTCAGACCCAAACGTACCTCCTGCCTGCACAGAAACCCTCTGGGGGAAAAGAAAGGTCAGCTAAAAGGCATTGGAACAGCTACTGATGTGGGTTAACAAAGCAGGGAAAAAATCTATGAACAAAATGGAGTTTGCTTTCTATTGGGTATTCAGCTTGCTTTTTCTGTGGGCCCACACACAGCCTGCTAGCAGCAGGTTTTATCACAGAAAACCTCATCAAGAAAAGGATTTAGGAGAAAATCCTAAAACCCACTTATATCTGACCCAAAATTCATTTAGTCTTTATTCTCCAGCATTTGCTGTTTCAAAGTACTCTATGGAAAAGCCATCTAGAACAAATGCTCCTTTCAATACTAATCTGATGTGGAAATACAAAATGTCCTTGCATAGAAAACCCAGTCTTGAAGAGAATTTAAAATAGCTTCTCCAGACCACCACTTGTCCAGAATTCAAATATCTCAGTCACTTTTTTTGTTAAAAGTTTGAAAATATGTTTTTTCTGGCGATGGACAGAGGAAAAAGTGTTCCTGATTTTCACAGGGGAGAAAAAGCTCTGCTTCCATCTTCCAGCACAGAAAATAATGTTGTAGGGAAGAAAACATCAGAAGTAGGTTTAAAAAGCTCTCCTTGCTTCTGTAATAACCAGTTGTTTGCCAGACTACTGTGCAACCACAGGGATGTTTGACAGCTCAGCTCCCAGCCATGGGCAGCCCCACAAATGTGGGAGAGAAAGAGGGGAATGAGACCCTGAGCAGAAACCAGGCTCAGAGCAGGGTCATTCTTTTACAATACATTAGCTTTTAGCAAAAATATAACTTGTATTTCTATTTTCCATGCTTCTAATTTATGACTTAAACCACAGAATTTTAGAAAAGAATATAAACCAGCTGTAGTATCTCCCTAGAATTAATTGTTTGTGGAATATGTGTCTCTCAATGCTACAGTCAGTGACAGGAAAACAGTGAGCTCTGGTGTGAATAATTTTCTTAATGTCTTAATAGCTTGGAAATTCCTTCTTTAGTGCCACCTCTCCTTTTTGAGAAAAAATTATAGCATTTCCATTTAAAAAAACAGAACATAACAAAACAATAAACCTGAAAGTGCTAAAACTTGGGATCTTAGTTAAAGCATTTAAATAAAAAAAAAGAATATGTTGTCCATAAGTCAGCAAGAAAAAATACTTATTTCTTAGAAGAAAAAAAAAGAAAGTGGTAAAAGCACAGTCAAATCTGAATTAGTACTCTGAACTTTGAGGTCCTTGCCTTTGTCTACAAACAAATACTATCTTTGCTCAAAACAAAGTACTGTATTTATGTTAATATTATTTAAGGTATAAAATTTTTGATAATGTAATGTTATAAAATATTTCTAAAGTACCGATTTTAAAATTAGTTCCGCAAAATCATGGGGTTTTACTGATAAAGATTATCACAGGTTACGATATTTATTGTTTCAATATTGTTGGAGTGACTAAATAAAATGGTCAAGGTTATTTTATGATTTTATCAAACAAGGATTGTTAACAAAACTCAAAGATAAAGAATTTTTAAAAAAATAACATGTATTTTGTTGTTGATTTGATTATACAATAAGTTGAACTATTACTTTTAGTACTTTTGGCAAACCCTTTAGTAAAGTCTGTTTGACTTAGACTAGGCTTTGCAGAAATCACCAGCATCATATGTGGAAAGAAACTTCTTGAATGATGAAATAAGTTGTAACATTGAAGCAGGACAACAGCATATGTCCCAGTTTTTGAGACAGCAGAACATGATTTAAAAATTCATTTCTTCCACACATGATAGTGTGACAGAACAAAAAAGGTTTGACACAAAGAGGACACATGAAAAAGTCCCTTCCACCACAGCATGATATCCATATAATTCATTTATCATATTTTTTTTTTCTTCCTTTCTCTGGATGGGAACATAAAACTCAACCTTACAACAACCTTCCCACTTTGTGGGAGCTAAGCCAGGCACACACATGAGAGTGATGGGATTTTTTAGGAATCTCTGGCAGTGCTCTCCATCACCATCCTTTGGAGGCTTTACAACCCAGCCTAAAAAAAAAGCCATAAAATTAAATATTTTAAAAAATAAATTATTCGCAATGTTTATCAGTAGGGAAAAGTTACAAGAAGAAAGATGTAATTCCTGGGGTTTTCCTAGAATTTCTCTGTGCTAAGTGCCCATTCCAGCAGTGACATGAGAAACAATTTTACTGACACCTACACTGGATGATTCACATAGGTCACAAATAGCACTGCTGTTTGCAAAATAAATAAAGCCATACGCCAAAATAGACATAAATATGGTTTGGGTTTTTTTTTCCTGGAAGCATCGGCTCTTATTTTACACTGATGACAACGTCACAATTAAATCCAAGTCTGTAGCTCAGATGGACATAATGGAAGTTAAAGGCACTGGGTATCTTGCAGGACAACACTATACAATATTACAGCAAAAGATTAATTTTTCCTTTAATTCATATAAGACTTTACATCAATGTCAGCATCACAGAGTTACCTGTTCTAAGATGAAAAGCTGTTTCCATGGTACACAAACTGAATAAACTCTCTGAATAACCTGTTTAAAAACTGAATAAACTCTCTGCATATCCTGTCACATCACTCTACTGAAATTTTCCTGCTTCTTTGGATCAATCCAAAGCCATATTAAAAGATACTGATTTGGTGACAAGATTTTTTTTCTGAAAAGGCACAGAATAAGTAATGCAATGGTGCTTTTCCTCCACTGGCAAGCACTTAACTAACACTGCACAACTGATGTGCAAAATTCATCTCAAACGAAAGAAAAGTTTGCACATACTGGTCTGAATAATTTTGTGGGCATTAATCTGGAGTTTCTCCTTCAAGAACTACCAAAGATTGTAACTTTTTATCAGTTCACTTTGTTGCACTGTAATGATGGAATAGAAGGACTAGGAGATCAGGTAATCAGAGTTTTACGGTGATAAAATCCCTATAAAAAAGTTGTTATTTCCCATATCTGACCCCAAATCGCCATCACCTGCTTACAAAAAAAAGAAAAAGAAAAAAAAAAGAAAATAAACAAAAGAAACAAATGCCCTTGCAGCTGGTGCCAGTGAACTTAACAGAAGCAGCTACATCAGCTGCTATGACCTTCTCACAGTAAGCAGCGAAAAGGGCATCCAAAAGCAGTATAAACCATCTGCTAACCCACCAGATTACTGCAGTATTAACAAAAAGGCTCACCACGGATTTTCCAACTCTTTTTTCATGGCAGGGAGAAAATAAAGCCTATGATGCTGACTTGTGACTGTGTCATCTGGGGAGCAGAACACTGTGGAGGACTGGGTGGCCACCACATCATGTGGAAAACACCTCCAGAAGAGTTACCCGACCTTAAGGCACTGATTTTCCAACTGCAGAGCCCTCCAAGTGTGATTCCACCTTTATCCTCAGCACGACGATGGAGTGCAGGCTGATCAGTGTCCATAGTGCAAGCTGCTGCTGGAGAAGATAAAGGGATGATTCAGCCAATATTTGCACATACAACAGAAAAAGATCATTGTATGTATTTCCCAGTTTATTCTGCAGGTAGATCTGTTAAATAAGTCCGGTGGAGGACTGCAAAAAATAGAGACTGCATGTCATGTGTTATCATTACTCAGGTTAATGCTGTAGTCACAATGAGGAGAAATATCCCATTAAGTTGGTTGGAAAGTTGTCTGGAATGCAGGAATTGGCGTTTTGCAAAATAATTAGTGAGTTTGGGGTTAGCAGAGTTGTTCTAGCTTTGTGCCACATAAATAAGTTCAAAATGCACCAGCATTCATTTTATTGTGGTGTAAGGAGGCAGAGAGGGTGACTGTAAAATACTAACTATAAATAACAGAATATTCAAAGACATGACAAAGGCCAAAATGTATCATTTATATCAATGGCTATGACAAAACTGACAGAAAAAAACAATTTGTCCCCTCACTCTGAGCCCACCTGGCTGGCCTGGCACTGGGGAAGGAACCTGAAAATCACAGGAGATTATTGAAGGCTCACGACAGTAAAAGCACAATGTTTATATCTAAAATATTGCATGTTTTGAGTACAATATTTATATATAGATTTTGTAATGTTTTCAAGAGGCCATTAGCACCATGTGATTTCAAGTACTTGCAGAAGGAGTCTAACATTTAGCAAAGATTCCATTCATCCCTGCAAGTTCCATGGAGCATTTTATTCCCCCTGAAATGTCCTGTAAAAGTGAGTATTCAGGTAAGAAAGGCAGGCAGCAGTTACCCACCCCCATCACATCTGTGTTTCCTCCTGTTCTCAGCAGCCAGATCCAGACAGACCGAGGATACTTAAGGAAAATATTTAGAAAATATAGATTTTCATCCTAGTAATTAGCCATCAGCATTCTCCATTTAAAGCCCTCATACTCAAGAAGAACTCAGATCTAGCTCAAAGTAAATTACTTTCAAACTGCTCCTGGAAGCTGCACGTGTAAGGGAATACCTGTGTTGTTTTTAGGTGGTGATCTCGACAAGCTCATAAACGTGTCTAGGGCTGACTATAATTTATCTTGATTTATCAAGTTGACGAGGCTAAAGTGTTCAAAATAACTGCTAAATGGTCCTCCAAATTTCAAAGGCCAATTTTGGTTCCAAAGAGTAGTGAAAATTTTAAAGAAATGTTAGCAGAATAGGTTTTTCACCAGAAATCATTATTTTTAGGGACAAATAAAAGGCTTGTATTGCATACGAACATATAAACACTGGCATATGTCAGATTTACATGCAGATCATGGAAAAAGTTCAATTTAAACATCATTAACCTTCACTTTTATGATAACATATTTTGCTTGTAGTAAAAGTCACTACTATACTATTGTTTTTATAATTCTAAACTTTAAAATATCTGAAGTCAGGTACTAAAAACAATCCTGAGCTTTTATTTTTCTAGATATTTTAAATGTATATTTTCATTCCTTTATGTTTTCTTTCTGACTTTTGAACCTGCATGACACACATTTTCCAAAGGCTCTTTGGCAGCCACAAGAAGAGATTTTCAGATGTTTTAAAATAAAAGTTGAAAGGCTTTCATGTTCCCATGCCTCCAGGAACTCATGCTTTAACAAACACATCAAATAGTCTGATGCTCATTATGGCAAGGTAAGTTTGTTATACAGATCATAAAACACCTGCAAGAAGCATCTACATAATGCTAATATCTTGCTTAGATTAAAAAATACAAGTGGATCTGGCAACATTTTTCTTCTTTGGTGTGTATCCAGGTATTGTAAATCATACACTGTATGGAGATCAGCAATATTTTGTCTCTGCAGAATATCTGCTCATGACAAAATACCTTTCCAGGTTAGTATCACTGAGACAGTAAAATCTGGCCTTGCAGATTGTGAAAAACAAGATGATATTAACCTTGTGCTTCATTGTGAAAATTTTGAGAACATATTAGGTGAAGGTTTTCTTTTGAAACCATTAAAATTATACAATATAGGAGGACAAAGCACGGAACAATGAAAATGGATAAGCATTTCTATGCAAATTAAATTTGTGCAAAACATACTAATTGAGTGGCTGAGGATGGCCTAGTGACCTGTCTACTCTACTATTGTGGTAAAGCTGGCAATATGCTTTTGTTATCCATACTAATATTTCATTTTTAGAGCTTCAAAAGCATAAGTTACATTGGAGTTTCAATGGGACCAAACAGCTCTAGAATAAAGTTTATATTTATTATCAGTATCAATTGTTTGGGAAATATGTGGAAGGCAGGGTGTGTGCAGACGTGCTCAATTTCCCTGTGTTGTCCAGATTTTAAGAAGAGTGTGAAAAGAACAAAGAAAACATCCTTCTCTGTAGCTCAGAGCAAAACCTTAGTTCAAAGCTATGAAAATCTTCCAGTGGTTTCCAAAAACGGGAATTCAGTAAAATATTTGTTATTACTAGGCAGGGTTTGCTGCATTTTTGCCACGGTGAATGGAAAAGAGCCAGAATTACAGCAGAAGCTTTAATGTACAAGTGATTTCATTGCACCTTTCCAGTCTCATTAGCTCAGCCAACAGCTTCTGCTTGTTCAGGGGCTCTGTGGGCAGCAGCAGACAGCAATCCTAAAGCAGAGCTACCTGCAGAGACCATGGCTCAGGCTGTCTCCTGGGCTGGAGATGACACTGCAAACCCTGGTTAGGGAATGTTGTGTTTATTTTCATTTTATTCACATTTCTTTGTGATTTTGTTTCACACGCAGGCCAGCTTCACACCTCTAAGGCTTGCCTCTTGTACCTCAAAGGAAACTGAAGAATTATCTGTCATATGCTGCTTCCATTTACATCCCTTTAACCCCCATTCAGGCAGGGTCATAAAGCTGTGAGGGGGAAAAGATGCCCTTCATGTTAGCATCCCTCTGTGGCAGATTTTTCATTTGCTTCTATATTTAGTAATTTTGAGTAATAATAGAAACTGAAATTTCACTTCCTGGAACACAGGGGCTGAAACATTTGAAATGTTTTTGCTGGAGGGTGCTGCTAGCACTTGTGTGCTTTTTTTCCCCCCTTTCTCTCCCTATTCAGTACCCATTTCCTGCTACACTGCGTAATGAACATGAAACATGTTTTTGATGGATATACACTCAGCAAGAAAAACCTCCAAGTTGAATAATGAAAGCAACAACACTTCCATAGCTATTTGTACTCATGGATTGCCTTTGCTCTGCCACTGAACACAAAACCTGTTTGATTAAAGGGGGTGGATTTCATAAGGTCCCACCATGGTGCATGGTTAAGCTGCACAGGAAAGATTTGGGGATGCAGCAGAGCCATCTACACGTACTCTACCACAAGGGAGGCTGTCCTTAAAGAATTAAGAAGTCATAGAATCATAGGATGGTTTGGGTTGGAAGGGACCTTGAAGAGGTCATCTAGTTCCACTCCTCTGCCATGGCCACGGACATCTCTCACTGGACCAGGCTGCTCAAAGCCTCATCCAGCTTGGCCTTGAACACTTCCAGGGATCCACCGCTTCTTTTGGCAACTGGTTCCAATGCCTCAACCAAATAATTAATTTCTTCCTTAGAGTTTAACCTAAATCTACCTTCTTTCAGTTGGAAGCCATTCCCCATTCCTCTGTCACTATATGTCCCTGTAAAAAGTCTCTCACCAGAGAGAAAATCACAGGAATAAGGGAACAGATCAGTTTTTCCAGAAATGGATCGGTTAGCAACTTGAGCAAGCCTCTATTTGGTGGTGCAAGGGGAAAAAACTTTTTACCTTCTCCAGACATTAAAAGTGACTGTCGGGAATACATTTCTGTAGTAATAATTCTTGTCCTTCCTTGGGCATCTGAGTTGGAGACAGAGAGCACAAATTTTCTGTCTTGAGCCCACCTAGGAGCTTCAAAGTAGTTACAATATCAGCCATTAAAAAAAATCCACCCAAAACTACTTCCACACACCTTCTCCACATTCATGGCACAAGCCGGAATGGAGAAATTTAAGTTTTTCCTCCTCATTTAGCGGCGGGGTCGGGTCATGGCAATCATCCTCTGAAGAACTGCATGTTCTCTTCATGTAACATCAGCCAGCTGACAAGATGTCACAGTTCGGGGGACAGTGCCACAGTTTCGTGTCAGTCTGCATAATGTAAAATATCTATGCATGACACAGTAAGAAAGGAGAATACGAGTGAACCACTCAGACAAAAACTTCTCACATGAAAACAAGGGTTGGCATACCACAGATGCTTTCACAATACAATATTATCTTAGCAACATCCTTCTACAAAACTGAACCTAGAGCCCATGCTGTTGTTGCATGCCGAGCTGCACAATCTGAACTTGTCAGCTTGCTGTGCCTTGCTGTCTGTGGATTCTGCCTTTCCTCATGCCTGAGAGAACGCGGATGGTGCACCAGCCAGATTTCCAGGACATGCCATTCAAGAAATTGGATTCGTTCCTTTTAATGCCGATGGGACTGGAGCAAACCATGTAGACTGAGCCCGGAAGTGACAGCAGGAGCCCAGACATTTCTAAATATCTCATTACCCACCATTTTATCCCTGAGACCCTGAAGATGCTGGGACCTCTGTAAACAAAGGCAGCTCTCCGTGCTCCAGTGTCGAGTTTGTAGCATGGGCAAGACAATTCCTACTTCATAGATGTATTGGGGAATTTAATATGTTAAAGATGCAAATTGTGATGTAGGTCCCTGCACAAGTTTCATGTAGGAAGGCTGAGATAAAATAGACATAATTGAATTTGATACCTATGCACAAATCTCACCAGTGTGTGTAACAAGCAATATGGCATGGAAGACTTGCACTCTTTATACTTTTTATGTGCTTATCTCTATGAAATAAGAAAATATTACTCAGACATAAGACGGAAACCTTCCTTTTTTGCTCTCACTTTATACTTCCTTGACTGAGCAAATAGCTCATCTGGTTTATATATTTTGACTTGTTTTTGTGAGAATATGTGTTGTATGAAAATGCAACATTGAGTCAAAACCGGCCAGGTCCACATGCTGTTTTCAGAGTGAAAAGGCACATGGTAAGCCTGATCTCCCACTGCACTGAATTTTATAGTAATATTTTTGCCTCTCTGAGGTATTTGTTACTCACTTGCATGAGCCTTTCTCTTGGCTGACTGTTTCAATTTTAAAGCTGAAAATTCCTCTCAGGAAAAATCTCCATGGAGATTTTACCTATAGGGATAAACACCTTGAATCAACCAGGATTTTCAAAATTTGGAGTAGTGTACAGACCAGAACAACATGGTACTTCTTTTTCCTTATTTTTTTTCTTGTAAGAATTAATGGATTTCTGTCCTCAAAACTACTCAGACTATTTTCAGCATGTAAATGTTCATTCCTAGGTGTAAAAAGTTCATCTAATCAGTTCTCAAGTTCAGGAAAATATGTACCAGTGTGTCCTACGCTCTGCTCCAAAGAACAACAGACAGACTTGTGTTTTGCAACCTTTTTTATTGCTTGTATTGTTGTTTGGGGGATGGGTTCTTGAATAGTTCTTTCAGATTTTTTCTCAGTGGTATTATATAATCATTTAGGTTGGAAAAGGTCTTTAGGATTAGTGAGTCTAACAGTTAACCGAGCATTGCGAACTCCATCATAAAACTGTGCCATTCCAAATGGTCACTTCTCATTTGAAGAAAAAAAAGTTGATATTTTGCTGTAACCAACTTTCTACCAATTGGAAATATTCCATGAAAACAAAGACTGATTTTAACAACAAATAATGTTATTAGCTAATTTGTTTAAAAATGGAAGGAAAATAGGAACTCTCTTTTCTGAGAATTTTTGCCAGAAAAGAACAATTCTTAAGCTGGATTTGTCTGAAAGGTAACTATCATTCCTTCACTTTATCATGTGCTTTTATTCTGACAGGCACAAGGGCAGTGCCTTTGATAGAGATCACAGTTCCTTACGCTGCAGTTCTCTGAAGTTTTACATCTGCATGGGAACATTTTCAAGATGAAATAATGAAGTAGAAGGCTTAATTATCTATTAAATTATCCATTGTAAAACTGCCAATTTTTACTTCATAAAGTTACCACCCATCTCAGGAAACAGAATAGACTGAATTTGCTCTATAAATTATAATGGTTTTAGTTACTATCTTGAACTCATGAAGTCTTGGGAAATTATTTACAGTGGGATACAGTGCCTGAAAGTTCCTTTTTGTGTTCCTGAAGTTTGTAAGCAAACAAAAAATTGTTACAATCCCATCTCTGCTTTGATAGAATTGCAAGAGGAAGTGTTGTCAAATTCTGCCTTAGCCAAAATCTCACTACTCTGTACGTGCTCTGCTTTTATCTACGTGGGAGTGAGCAGAGATCCTGTCTTTCAGTATGGAAAAACACTTGTATTTATCACCTTAAGATCTTCAAAAATCACATGTGTTCTTGATGAATAAACTGGGGAAAAAAGAGAAAAGAAAAAAAAAAAAGAAGGAACCAAAGTAATTCAAACTTTGTCTTAGAAAAAGGCAGGTCCAAATAAAAATGCTTATAAAATTACCACATTTACAATGCAAATATGTAAATAAATATAAAGTCTTACTAAGGGAACCTTTTCCTACACTGATTTAGGAATCTCCCAAATTTTAACTTCAGGGGTTTTGTGCTCTCTGGCAATAAAGGAATGAGGAAATATCAATAGAGTTGGGCAGAATGGGATTGACCCTTCTAGACCCAGGATGAAAATCTCCCAAATGTCACAAAGAGCCTTCTATGCCAACTCAGTGTGAATGTAAGTGTGACCCTTCTGGTGTTTGGTGAGCTGGAACTGTCATTCTCCGAGGATTTTCCCACGGACTTTGTTCAGGAAGGAAAATTAGTCAGGGAAGATTAGGACATTCCAGACTGCAGAAATTGTCTGAAAGCTCAATGAAAGTATAAACTGGCCTGGTTTTTCAGATTCTAAGAAAGAATGTTATGAACTACTGAACAATATTCAAAGAGAAGCACTTTCTATCAGTTGATGTCTCCAGAAAAAAAGCAGGTACTTTTCTCCAGAATAGTTTTTAATCTGACCCGATTTAGTGGTAAAATAAACAACATATTATCTTTTATTCCAGATATTAGGCTAGATATTGCATCACAGTTCTGCCATAATCTAAGCATTTCTAAAGGCAAAATAACTCATTGTGGGATGCATCCTCTTCCATCACTCAGGCAGCACTTAGGTGCAAGTATCACATTAGCACTGATGCACAGCTTCACAATACATCCAGAAAAATTGAACTATCATTAAAACTACTCACAAGACTGCAGACAAGTGAGTGACAACCATATTTCAGCAGCTGAAGTGCCCAGATACCTTAGAAACACAATTTAAGGAGAGGACGATGATTTTTGGAAGGTACCGGCTAAGAGCGAGTGGCAGCACCTGATCCTGAAGTTCTGAGTCCTTTCCCTCTCTGGTAAATTGATGAGATTCCATTCAAGGCAAGGAAGTCAGAGGAGGTTTTGTTGTCATGTTGGGGTTTTTTTCTTTCTTTTAACAGTCATAAAATTGTTGAAACAATCATTTTCATCTTACTGTGCTTTATTTTTTTCTGACAGTGCAGCAGCAGGAACTCAGGGAATCAGTGTATTACTTTTCTTTTTACATGCTACTTTATATAGTACAAGTTCCCTGGGATCTGATAGTATTAAAAGGAGAAAGGGAAAAGAGTCAATGGGACAAGCAACAGAGGTCTTTACTGAAGGTGACAATTTTATCTTGTCCATGAAAAATATTTTGAAAGTTCTCAGTCACCTGAAATCAGCTCTTGGTGGCTGCAATCCCAACAGACACATGCTATTCGATCCTGAGAGTAGCAAGAATATTATTCCTCTGAATAACACCGGAAAAAGCAAATCCATAGGCTGTTTTTAGGATGGCACTGAATTAAGTTGAAAGGCAAGGCTTGATCTACCAGCCTTAACTCTGACACATGATGAAGAACAACATTTCTAATCGTGTTGCTTTCCTGGGCAATTCTGTCACCATCTGGCCCCTCTTCCATCCCCAGCCCAAACTTCCTTGGGCTACTCAGAGATCTGCTTGGTTTACAGACAAATACCTATGAAAAATAAGATATTGAAGCATTGATTAGTGATGGTCCAGTGTAAAACCAGTTCATCAGATGCAGAAATATTTTCAAACCTGACGAAATTGTTAGCTTACACTAGAGCAGACAAATAGATTATTTGTTATTGCTACAGCACTAAGAAAACTCGACATGAGCAGACTTGTTTCACATGGATAGGTTTAGGTTATTCACACTCCAAGTGCTAAATGTCGTCCTTCTTGTCCTAAATAATATATGAGAAAAATGTTCACATTTCAGTACACTAAAAACATTGTGGGGAGAGTACAGAGTGGGCTGGAACTGATGACTTCTGTAATTAAGCCAACACCAGTCACACAGGGCAGGGAAATCCTCCCCTTCCCTGACTGTGCTAATGGTTATGCTAATGGATGCACTATTTTCAAAATGGCTTTGTTACAGGCAAGCATTAAGACTGTTCCATAGGATGGTGCACAAGAAATATGGCCAGCTCTTGCTTCAAAGGCAAATTCAATTTACTCTTTTATGGGATAAGATTAAAGTGGTTTTGATTAAGTTGCCATTTCAAAATTAAGCTTCCTGAAAGACCCTCATTTTTTTCAGTACAAATATAGATCTCACACAGTCATAGTAAAATCCTTCTGGCACTTAAATTTAGCAAGATTCCATGCTGGTATTATGAAATCCACCTTCCATTTTCAGTGTTCTGGATCTTAACAGACTATCCCCATCAAAGCTTTCTAACATCTGGGGTCTGGAAGGGAGAAAATTGGCTTAATAAAGCTATATTCTAATATTACAGGTGTCTTGCTGTGTATACTATTGATTGGCAATCTAGATACAACTATGCCAGCATATTGATTAATAGTATTGGTGAAAATATTTTAAGAAATAACACCACGTATGTTTTATATAGAGCATTCACTTAAATCATGTGTCCTTCCCATGGCCATTTTCATTTTCTGAGTGGCTAAGGCATACTCTGAGCTCTAGGAAAACTAAGGTCCTGAGCATATTTTTCTGTTTGGAATTTCTTTTTTTCCTTCTATAACTTTATGGTTCATTGAGGAATGAGTGGCATGGCAAGTTGTTCAAATGTCCTAGCATTTGAACTAAGCAGATTAGTAAATGCTTAAACTGCCATGCACGACTACTATTCTTCATAAATAAAATATCTCAGTGTGTTGGAAAGGATTGCTGCTCAGGACTCCCAAGCTGTTCCCTCCCCTTGGCTTGTGAGCACTTATGTCCTGGAGGATGAGTCCCTCAACACTCAATTGTCTTCAACATTTTTGCTAAAAATTATATTTTCAAGCTTGCCTGAGCAGGGAAGAGACTGCACAGCATTCCACAGTGAGAATGAGAGTGCTGCTGTGGCAGGGAGCACTGACAGAAAATGGGACAAGCTACCTTGCATTTAGTAGGATGAATATTCATGCCAGGGGTTAGTTGGGGGCAGGTTCGGTGCTGGAAATTCACACTCCACCTCTGTGCCTGATGCACACAAGAAGCCTGGAGCCCACAGACAGTGAGCAAAGACAGATTTCATCCCCAGGTACATTGGTCTCAATTTGGGGAATGTTTCTCTTACAAACACAACCCCTCTAACTGGAGGGTTGGCTCCTAAAGAGCCACAACCACAGGTGGCAGACAGCCTGGGGGCACTGAAAGGGACTGAGAAGAAAGAGCCTGCAGTGATAAGCATAATGTGAAAACTGAAATGAAAGAGAAAACTAAAAAGTTCAAGGCATGAAAGAAGTCCCAGCTAAGCTGTGTACAGAACAGTAACTGCTGAAATGTCTGTTTGAAGAAAGCATTCCTCACATGGAAGATGTCTAACAATTCGGGCTAACAGTGCTCTTGCAACCTTATCCCAAAGCACAGAGAGAGAATTATTATTTTTCTTTGTCTTGAGATGTTCACGGGTATTTATGTAGTGAGAACTACTATCAGCACAAAAAATACCTCCCACATGCCATAATACACAGACTTTTTGAAGGCTCCTGGTGGTAGGAGCCTGTCATTCACACCCACGTATTTGTGTATAGTGAAAGAACATAGGTTATCATCTTTGGAGACCGGAAATGTTCAGTTGTTTACCCTATGCAATGTAATTCCTGATTAAATATAAGGAATTCGAAATGTGCAATGTATTCCATCATTGAGATAATTATGTGTGATTTTGCTATAGTTGGGATATCTATAAAAAGGGTAAGGCACAGATTTATCTTCAGTGTGGTACCATGGATCATATATACAACACTTAAGACTCAATATTCAAGATGATTACACATTATTTAAGTCAAAAAATTGGTCTCTAAAATTTAACTAAAAAAAAATTTAAAACACCTGAATTAAATTTGAAAGAATCCTTTTGGTTAAATAACTACCTTCTGTTTTTTATTAAATTCTCTGCTGTCTTAAAACCAGTTATCTATAAGTTGCATTTCTGCACACTCCATTATTGTACCTATATTAAAGTAAAAATTTATATATAAGCTCAAGTTAAAAGTAGACACTGATTTCTTAGCAGGGCACTTACACGCTAAATGAAACCAAAGCAGAGCTTTATAGTCCCAAAGTACTACCTGGTAGTTTGTTATTAGCAAGGAACACACAGATGCCCTTTTCTCCAGGGATCTCTATCCAGCTGCCAGGATCACACAAAAACATGGACAAGAAGAAGGAAGCAAAGTAGGCTCCATGTAAGGCATAACAACCTCTACTTTCCATTCACTTGTTACTTCTTACATCATTGTCATTGATTTCAGGACGTTTTTCTCCCCTCCTAATTACTTTTTTAAAAGTTTCTAACTAGATGGAAACACTTCATAGTGTTGATTGCAGTTTAATTTTATTAGTAAATCCATTTTTTGAGTCATATAATAAACAGAAGAGAGAGAGAGAGAGAACTTTTCTTCTGTGTAATCTTCAAACATGGTAACTGCATGATATTTTTGTAGCACGAATTTTAGATACTGGCAATACTAAGCCTGAGCCTACATCTTCATAAAACTGTAATTCCTTGTAAAACCAGTATGTTTTTATGCATATAAAGATTATATAAACACACACCATGCCTTTTCTTGCTACTTTCTGAGCGTTCAGCATCTGAGATGGGAATTTCGTCTTGAATTTCATCTCTATCGCAGGGGGAGCAGCTTCGAGGAACCCTAAGGACCCTTGAGCTGGCACTCTGCAGTGAGGCTCTCCTCAGCAGCACAAAGGCAGCACATGGCAGTGCCCTCTCCACCAGCCACCCAAGCTCTTGAGTGTGGGTAGAGGATCAGTGCCATGACTGGTTACAAATCACCAGGACCTCAAACAATCTAAGTGATATAGAGCTGCCTTCAGGCTTGTTTTGCTTATTCTGGGGATCAAAGGAGCACAGTATTGCTCAGGGCTATATTTTAAATGGTATTTAGATGCTATAAGATTCAAGTGGGTGCTTAGTGAGGCTGATTAATGTGCCTAAGCATCTGAAGTCCATTAGTCTCCTGCTTTTCATCTGTAAACCTGTGCATTTTTGTAAATTTTCCCCATAAAGCTATTTGCTTTAAGTGGGTGTATGTATTTATTATCACTCATGTACCTACCTTTCTGAAGCTTTGTTTTTGGCTGCTCAGCTTCTGCTGAAAACCCCGAGTGTTTCTGTCTTTCAAACCAGTAAAATGGTGAGGAAGTAGGAAAACTGATGCCCATTATGTTCAGCCGAACAGTCAAAAAGTTAACAAGCTAAGAAAGACTTGTCAACAGAAAACTATGAAATTTGTTTGCTCAAGCTGGCAGCTATAACAGACATTTCTGAATCTGGTGCTGAAGGCAACCATCTCACTGAAATGTGATGTCACGTATGACAGGACCAGTGTGACAGACTTTCAGGGGGAATATTAGCCTGCCAGTTTTCCCACTGGTAGCAAATTTAAGAGAGAGGAGGAAAATATTAGTATTGAATATTTATAAAGCATTTACCTGCTCAGCTGTTTCTTCTTTTGAATGACATTCCAGAGCTAAAACACAGTTTTACAATGCTTTCAACATGTCACCAAAAAGAAAAAAAAAACCACCAAAAAATGGAAAAGTGTCAAATCTTACCACTAAGGATCTGAGCCACCTGGTCCCTTGGGAGAAGAGATTAAGTGAAATGAGTAGGAGACAAAGAACATAGTACAATTTCATCAGAACTTCAGAACCCAGCAGCTCTATTTTGCAATTTCAGGTAAGCACGCACAGTACTGTATTTAGTTATAAATTGCTTTTCCACTTTGTTTAAACTACATGGAGAGCAGATCTATGCTACTCGCCTACATTCCAATCAAATTCAACTTTAGTTCTTTCTTGCTCATTTTGTGCTGCACTTCTGCAAGCAGTGTGCAATATATTCCTGAGTGTCTGATTGTATTATATTTCATTTGTTATATACATTGCCAGGCCAGTCACAAACAAACATATAAAATGGTTCAGTAGCACTTTGTGGAAACAATGTGTCTTTGAATGTAACAGCTACAACATCGATATCATAAATTATGTGCTGTATACACAACATTTGGTATTTGTCAAGGCTTTGGTACTTAGGTGCCTGTATTAGGATTAATATGTTTCAAGAAAGCTGAAATACTGCAGCAATTAATCAAGTTTCCATAATTAAGGTAACCTTGATTTAAGTAAATTATCCTTAAAGCTCTCAAGAATCAATGGTTTAGATAAAACTGCTAAGTCAGTAACTCTGTGGTCTGTAACTGGATTCTTGGAGTTGATTTATGGAATAATTTCCATGCCTTAGTCCTCCCCTTGACACCTTTAAAATTCAAATGTACTCATCGGTGCATTCAGGGGTTCTGCAGGGGACAGCCCTGGGAGCCACCCACCCACCTGTGAGGGCTTCTCCAGGGCTGAGCTTCAGCATCAGCGCCTGTACAACATGTTCAATTCTCTCCTCCTCCTCTTCCTCATGTGCTTTTAGAAAAAAAAAACCACCTCAGTGTCTGAACTCATCAGCAAACTCCTAATGGATTTCAAAGGGAATGAAACTGGGTCATACAAAACCATCCTATGTGTTGAATTAGCAAAAATGTTGTCCATCTCTGGAGCATCTTTGACATGAAGGGGAGACAAAAATATTTAAACTTTCTAAAGTCATTAAAAAAAATTAGGCTTATATTTCAGGTTTTTTTAATTAGTGATGTGGAATGAGATGAGCTAGGAAACCAACCATCATGTCCTTCCAATGGAAAAACAACTGGAAGAAAGGAGAACTAGGGAACTATTTTTTTCAGATTGTACCACATTTGCTTGGTAAACCTCCAAAAAGAAATGCAAACCAGGGACAGGAGAAACAAATAACTGCCTTGAAGAGATGCAGTGGAAAAAGAGTCTAGGCAAGCAACTGTTCAAATGCTTTTACAGAAAGCAGAACCAAAAAAGATGCATGGAAGACAAAGTGAAACTCTATTCTATGGCAAGTCTAGAAGATGTTCTGGAGACTGTTTCCAATCTGGTTTTAAAATGTTTGTCTTGGTGGCGAAACACAGAACACACAAACAGACCACAAAAGGCACGCACTCTACAGGAAAGACAGAATGTCAGTATGATCTGTGGAATAATTTTGTTCAGGAATTTCCATCTTCAGGCTTATAAATGTGTATCTATTTTCAAAGGTGACATTGCAGGCCAAATTATCAGAGGCTGGCACCACTGCTCCAACAAGAACTCAGCTGTCACCAAACAATTCATGAGTACCAGTTTCATTCCTATTCACACCCACTGAACTCCAAAAAGTAAGAGGAAAACAAAATTTAATACAATGGCAGAAGCTGTGGAAAGCAGGATGAAGTGTGAATCACTCATTTTAAAAAGAGCAGCAGTGTTGAAAATTTTCTCTTTTTTTTTTTTTTTCATAGAGATGTTTGTCAAATGAAAACAGAAAGAATACAGTTTTAGGGAAACATGGACCTAATCCAAAGTCCATTGAAATAAACACAGTATCTCCTACTGATGCCCATGATCATTGGTTTGGGTCCTGTGTATGAGAAATGAATTTCCTGCGAGGAATATCAGCAGGCCATGTGCACTAAAAATATAGCTAATAATGCTCTCCCAAGAAGGAGAAAATAAGAGAGCTTGCACAAACAGGTTTTGATTCAACAGCACTCCTGCTTGTGCATGGAAATCAAAGATAATGGCAAAGATAACTCACCTTCCTTCAAGCCACACTGGAACGCAGTGCTAATGTTAATGTAACAGTTAATGAGTTGATGGCATCAAATATAAAAGTGAAATAAAACTCCCAAGACTTAATCAGAACCTTAAACTTTCTTTGGAATCTAACACCAACTCCTTATTTTATTTTTTTCTTTGTATCCAAAAGTAATGTTCATGCCAAAAGAGCAAAACGCAGATGCCTCTTGAATTCAAGTCTGTTAGAAGTGTCTTTGCCACATTTAGTGTCTAATGCTGCAGAATACATAAAAATAATGTGTTTGCATTTTGACAGAAGATTCTAAAATGTATCACGAAGTACTTTCCAGGAATATCCAAATACAGAATAACAAATTTAATCCTGAAATAGGATTCACAAGAACAGATCTCAGTAAAAAAAGTCTTGGTTTGTCAGAGAAAAAGCCACCAAAAAGCGACAAGCTTAGCTTCATGATCACAAAGTGCCCCCACTCTTCTGACTGCAGTTCAACAGTGATTTACAAGAGGCATAATAGACAACAGGCACACATCTCTTTACATGTAAAAAACACCCCCAAAAAACAGGAAGGAAATAAGAAAATTAGTTGACATTGGCAAAGAAGAAAATACTTTTTTCAGCTGAGCTTTGCTGTGAATGGAGTATCAATAAAGCAAAAATATCTCCCTAAGTATGAAAGAAAGGCGAATTAGCAGAATAGTGAAATGGCAAAGTGAAAATGAGACCATCAATTAAAGGTGTGAGGCCAAAGCAGAATGGAAGCAGGCAGGAATATATTCTACAAGGTAAAGCCCAACTCCAGCACTTAAAGTTCAACTTATGACTGATCTTTTAGCTGAATTGAAAAGCCTACTGAGGGTAAGATGAAATAGTAATGCTAAAATGAATGAAAGCTTTCTATAGCAAGGGAATTCCTCTTCAGCATTCGTAACCACAGAGGACCACACTCGTCAGTTTAAAAGCAGGTTCCTATTTCCCACGTGGCAAAACTACTTTCTGCATTTTAAATTTCACTGCTTCTAAGAAGACATTACATACTGGGATTAGGCAAACAATTTAACACAATCCTGTTTAGAACCAGCTATATTATTTTTAAAAGGAGAAGAGGTGCACGTGTGAGTGATGAAGCACTATTTCTTCTCACAAATTGTGCAGAATCTGGATTGATGGAAAGGACATCTTTTTTATATATCAACAATAAACCAATGATTTTCACATGCAGGGAGGCATGAAAAATCTGAGGATTTAAATCAAAGGTGGATTTAACTTGGTTTAAATATTGGAAAGAACTGGTAATCTAAGAAGTAATCACTAGCTAAGCAGCTCCCGAGGTTAGTAACCCTCATTGCTAGACACGTGAAATTCATTTCTAATCTGAATTTCTAATGTTTAGGTCATGATCATCTGCTATGAGATACATTTCAAAGCTTCTTTAGCTTTCTGTGGGAGAAAAAAATAGAGATGACAGTGCTCAGGCCTCTAATGAAAAGAGCTATGTCTTTGGAACTTAGATCATGCTTCCCATTTTCTTTGACATTGATGAAAGACAAACTTTGACACAGATTTCTTACTTATTTCTGTCACTTCTTTCTTCAGTTTCAGTGACTTCTAAGGAAAATTGAGCTGATAATTAATAAACTACGGAAAGGGATACTCAGAATTTTCCCGATTTCAGAAAAAGTTCTGTGTAACATCTGGACAAGCATTTCTCCTTCCCCTGAATGAGAAGTTCTAGTTTTCTATGTTCATCCTAGTTTTTATTAATTCCAGTTTTTATTAATTCTATTATTCTAAGTTTCTAAGTTCATTCTAGTTTTTATTCCTATATCTGTGTATACATATATATGATTTTACATTATTTTATTGACAAAAAAAACTGTAGAAAATCCTGTAAAATATTTTTTCAAAAATTAATCATAAATCTAAGATGATTAGAATTGTTTAACATCTCTCAATTCCTACCCAACTAGCAAAATGGTCAGCAAATAAGTTACTTAAAATATCATTTGTAAAACTATACTCCTACGAATGCAAAAAAAAAAATACTCATTGTTAATATTTTCCACATACTTTGAAGTCAGATCTGTTAAAAGGCAAAAGGAAGCAATCCTCATAACAATCTGTGAAAACAATTACCTTTTTTTGGCCTAGATCTAGGCCTCAGCAGTGTCCCTTGTTTATCTTGACAATGTTTAATTACCTGGAAGGACAAAATGCACACAGCAAGACTGAGCAGCGGCAGAGACTCACAGAGCTGTACAAAGATGCTGGGGAGGGAACCTCAGTGTGCCAAATCAATGGCGCTCAGCAAATTTTCTAGCTCTTTCTTTGGAGTAAAAATATGAAAAAATTTTTCCCTCACCTTGATGTGGTTGTAATTTACGCCTTTCTGCTGGTATTTGGAGGGAAGCAGTGCCCCAATAAGTAAAGGCTATCAAACCACAGGAAACAAAGGCAACAAAATGCCTTCAAGCTGAACCAGCAGGCTTCAGTATTCACCTGACTGTAGATATCCCCAAAAACAGCTGCAAAATTGGCACCTGACGTATTTCCTGACATGACAAAATAATACCTGAAGAAGCACAGCTGTCTCTTTGTTTTCTGGAGAGGAAAAGCATACAAGTCACTTTGGGCAAGGAGAGAAGTGCAGCCTAAAGCCCTACAGCTCTGTGGGCAGCAAGGAGACAGGACTGGCACAGGAGCCATGTGAATAGTTCTGATTCTGCTGAAATACCCTTGAAAACTGAATTCAATGCCAGGCCTGTGCCTGCAAAGTCCTCACAGATGATCTGGGGGGTAATATATTGTTTGACTGGCTTATGAATCAGCAGATGACTGACAAGGAGAGTTGCCAAATGGGTAATTACATCAGGTTTTGTGATATTAACTAAAAAGCGGGGAAAAATGAAGCCTGATAGAAGTAATTCATAACTTTTATCACTTGTCATGCAGAATCTATAAAGTGCAGTGCCGGAATGTATACTATTTTGCTATAAAGATGCTATAAAGATCGGTGTTAACTGCTGCTGGAGAACAGTGGTAATTTGTCCTCCACTTAACCTTTGCCTAAGCCCCTGTCAAACTGATACAAAACATTACCTGCACAGCATCTTCCAGACCATCAGTTTGGGAATTGCAGTCCTGCTTTGACCCATGGCTTGATGGGACCCACGGAAGCCAGAGCACAGGTGTAACTAGATCTGAGTATCAGAAAAACTTGAGCTGCGGAGAGTAATCCCTGATTCCTTACAAAAGTTGCATTGTGCTAATGGCCTGGGTTTTGTTCAAGATGGTCCTGCCTGCAACACTATCAGCATAGGAACTGCAGATTTATCAGAGCCTTGGACTAGCAGACAATGGCCTCCACTTGAAAAATAATCATAGATGCATTAGTATAAAAAAATTCCATTCTCCAACCCAGGGTCTATTCAAGGACCACAGTCCCCATTGTCGAACCAAAATTACTTTTCTTTCCCCCAGCCTATGCATATGACCGTCTAAACGTGTCTCAAGTGTCAAAGTCCAGTAACAAAAAAATCTCCATCACATGTTAGTAAATCAAATCCAATTGTTCCACTTTTTCCTGTTATTCATGCCAAAATTATGATTCCCACATCCCACCCTAACATTTGATTTAGAAACATAAACACCCTAATTTAGCTCCAGTCATGGTAAACAGGGAATGAATATAATATTTGAATATAGAAAAGGACTTCTGTTCAATTTAGCTTTCCATTATAGCTGGAAATTTTTGAGTAGAGACATGACTTTTGAAGACTACTTTTGATTAAGTTTTACTAGTAAGAAATATGCCTCTACTAGGGAAATAAAAGTAGAATAAAACTACAACTATGACAGGGAGAAATGGTAGCGTGAATGCAAGAAAAGATGAAAAATGCTTACTGATATTTACCAAAAAACCCAACAGTTTCTGCCTATAGAGAAACAAAGAGGTGTAGCACTAAGTACTGGGATTGCACTGGTTAATGTATTTGCATGTCTGTGTGCACTCGTATTTCATGATCTGCTAAAAATACTCTAATTAAAGCTGTTGACCTAGAATGAAGTAAACTAAGCAATAAATAGAGCCTATCTAAATCAGAAATTAGAATGCAAAGTTGCTACACAAGGTTTCTTAATTCAGTGAGCGTGGCAAAAAGCGTAATATAAAAAATAAAACCCTTTGTAAATCATCAGTGTACTCAGACCCTCATAAGTGAAATATATCTCCAAAACAACAAGAAAAACCCCAAAAAACCCAAACAAGCAATAGGAAAAAACCTACCACCAACAAAAAAAACCAGATCTGGTTCTGCAGAAGTTTTCTCCCAAGCTCTTATACTGAATTCATCAATATTATTCATGAAAATATATTTTTTTTTTTTTAGGTCTTGGACCTTTGGAAGAAAAGCTAACTCTGCCTTCATATCATCTACCTTGTACCAAGCTTACAGGGAAGCAAGTGCTGAACCTGTGACTATGTCCAAAACACATGAACTGAATGAACTAAAAAATTACCTTACTGCTGTACAGGGAAGAGGAGGTGGGAGTAGATCAGTGGTTCACTCCACACTGCACAGCCCAGTTTAGATAAATAGAAATATAATAAGCAGTGTTTTATAGGAAGAAAATATACCTATTTGTAGCCAGGGTAGAAGAAATTAAGTTATGAGTTTGTACTGCTGAGGAGGAAAATGTGATCAGTAGGATTCGTGACAAACATTCACAGGGTTGTAGTCCTCAAACAGAAGATGTCAATGGCAGGAGGAAAAAAATGAAAAGAAAAAGCTGTGTATTGCATTTTTGCCAGCTTTCTCATATGCATTTCCCCACTTTTGCACCAGGATTGTTTTCTGCCCTGCGAAAAACTGTGAATGCACTTGATCTGCCTGACCACACAAGAGTCTGGAGTATTGGTAAAATTCTCTGAATTGCAAGCTCACTGTGCTGCATGACATGGTGCTCCGTGACTCTAAGTCAAAAGGATGGGTTTGTTATTCTTTCTGATGACTGAAGACAAAATATTCTTGTAACATAAAAAAGAGAAGATATTTACATTTTTAAAAATTACTGCTTATTCACAAAGTTTACTTCTTAATGTATATATATACACACACATACTCTTTTTATATGTCCATGTGCATAAATGAATGAACAGCACCATTTTCTTCTTAATATACTAGAACGAAACTTTCATCAAATTTATATAGATTGACAAAATTAGTGCATTTTCAACAGCCTCAGTGTTGCCTTGATGCACTTCAGAAGGTCAAGTCAAGCCTTGATCATCTTCAGAAACGTATTCTAGTGGTTTCTTTTTCTTTGTTTTAATGTCTAAAGTGTTACCACTGGAAAGGTAATAACAAAGCAAGATGAGAAGATTCCTTGGTCTTATCCTTCTCATAAAATGGTTGCTTGTTGTTAGCAATCTGTCATTGTAAAAAGCTATAGTCTATAGTCAACAAATAAAAAACTTAGTCTTTCAGCAAATATTTTTCCTTTATTTTATGCTACTAAATTTAAAACAAACAAAAAACTCCCAAACAAACAGAACTTTTACAAGTCAAACCCCATGAAATAGCAAACCAAGATATTAGCTGTTCTAGAGTCTTTAAAGGTATGACAACTGGTTTCAGTATCAGATGTCTTTTTAATATAGACGGGAGTTGTGTGTTTTGAAAATTTTTGCCTTGACCTGAACCAAGGCAGCCAATTGAAAAATAAATTGAGAGCATTAGTGGGATAAATAGGCTTAAACATTTAGAGCATGTGATCTGTTTCTGAGTGCACTTGAACTCCTTTGGCAAATATACTTACAACCACCAGTCCAGAAATTGGAGTGGAATGTTGTTTGCCTACCCTGTCAGTCATTTTTTTTTCCTTTTGTTTAAATGGAATCTTCTGTATTTCAATTTGTACCCATTGCTTCTTGTCCTTCACAACCAGAGTATCTCATATTTCAAAAGCATTTTACAATTCCAATCCTAAACATACTTATAGCCAGCTTTATAAAAATTTTCTGTGTGCAAACACAGTCTCAGATTAAATAGCTCCCAGCCTGGTATTTCCCTTGACATATTTATCAAGTACAATCATATCCCTCTTTCCATCTGTGTTTTGCTAAACCAAACAAGCCAAGCTTGTTTACTCTCTTGCATGATATTCTTTCCTTTCTCTGATCATTCTGCTGTTCTTTGTCTGCTTCAGTGTATATTAATAGTTCACTAATGCAAACAGCCAAAATTCCACATAATGCTGAATGAATCTGCAATTCAGGGTGATAATAACACTTCACCTTTTCTAAGAGGCTGTTGACTTGTGTATTTACAACTTCAAAATATTAATAGTATTAAAATTAATAATATCCATATTCTCCATCCTAAACGTTACATTCGCTTTCAATCAGATTAGATGATCAGCAAATTTCTTTATGTGAAAGAAAACATAGAAAGCAGGATCATTAATCCTGCTTTTCAAGACTGCAGAACTGTATGCTATTCTACATTTCTCTTTGCATCTTGTTTTATTTTACCTACTATTCCAAAGTCAAAATACTGGAACAAGAATGTGATCTTTTTTAGATTACATTTTTTCCTCTTACCTTCTTAATTACATATTGCATATTCCAAAATGGAAAAATTTGAAGAAGACTTGTACTTCTATCCCCTACAACTATTGTTCAGTGAATGATTCTGACAGTGTAGAATAAAGGTCTTAATTTTGCTTAATGAAATATTCAGCATTCTAGAACCATCTATGCAAATCCCAAAGAAAATTGAACATAAGGCAGCTTATCCTTTTTCCCACGACTCTTCAAACAGCCCTAGAGAACCATCAGATGGCTGAGTGGCACCGACAATTTTCGAAGGAATAGAACCTCCCATGTGCTCCCAGTCCCTCCTGCCCACAGCGCTCGTGTGTCACCTCACTCTCCCCAGCGTGTGAATTGCAGCAGAATACTGTGAATGCCAAGTTTCCTTCCCTGCTGGGGATGGCTGCTGTGAAACATCATTTTGAATCATGGTTAATCACCACCTGCTTGACCACCACAACTGTGCTTTATAGCTACCAGATGGCAGCTACACAAAGTACACCCTGGCAGTTTTTCTCTACCTAGTTATTAGTGCTGTATTCTCCAGAAAAACAAAATGCGTTTGGATCCTGTCGTTCGTCTGGGTTTTACTTTACTTCTAACAGAAGGTTAACACACAACAGACAGACTTAGGACTGTGCACTTTATTTCGTTATTAAAATACCAGGCATCTTCTTGAGTTTAACTAGTTGGGCATTTTTTTGCAGAGAATATAGCACCTTATGAAAACAGGTAAGGAGGGAACCACTGATGTCAAAAGCAACATATGGGTTTTTACACACCATGGCTGAGAATTTCCTTTCTGTGTAGATCAAATGTGCTAAATGACACTCAAATATATACATTGTGAGACTTTTCACTGCCTAACACAAATCTTGAAAATAAGATTTTCTCTAAGAAAACACTAGAGTTTTTTTCAGAACAGAAGGCAGTGATGGTCTCAGAAAAGTGCAATGAATATGTAAATAACAAAGACCAAAGCGTCATCCCTTCTCAATTTGCCTTTAGGAGAGACTACTTAGCATCCACAAGAGCTTTTGAATATTATGGAGCTGTGGTGTTTAATTAGGCCTTTCCTTATCCATGGTCAGGTGGGATGCTGTGGCATTCTCACATCAAAACAGATTACACCAGATTTATACCGTCTTAGAGGCTACTACATTGTTTTCTACCTTGAGAAAATACTTGAAAACAATGGAAATCTAAGAATAAATACAATTTTGGGTGCACCCATTTAAAGCAGAGCACATTTGACTTCCTGTGAAAACATGTAACAAATGTAAATTGGTTTCTGGAGAAAGTCAAGAAAAATATTTGTCACAGTATTCGAAATCATCCTAATGGCAATGAAGTACTTGGAAGAGTTTTTCTGAATAATGCATATGTATCCAGGTACACACCAGAGCTTTAACTGATGAAATGGAGAAATAGATGATCATTAATCCTGCATTTTTCATTATCTCCCTTCCTCATTGAGCACGACACCCCTTAGATCAGGCTGCATGTTGCAGTTTCTCAGATCTTTCAAACAGCAATGACATAAGTGTTCATTTTTAATTCCACACCATCACAGAGGGAACTTTCAGAAACAAAGTTACCTTTGTTAAGACACAAAAATTATACCAAAAGGACCATAAAGATTTATTTCTTTGCGGCACCCAGTACTTTAAAAAAACCCCAGGGGGTTAACCATGAAAAAGGGACACTATTCAGTCTTCCCTCCAGTATTAAGAACAGGACATATTCAATGCTAAAAGCAGTAATGAATCCATGGAAGATTGTTGAGGGGTTTTTTTGTTTGCTTTGGTATGGTTTTGGGGTTTTTTCTAAATTTCGTTTTTTAATTTTATTGTTTTGTTATTTATTTATTCAAGGTGAATGTGACCTGTGTGAGCAACAGGCATGAAGTCATAGCTCTGGAAGTATTTAATTCAAGGGCATATTGATGGATAAGCATTTGAAAGTGAACTGAACAGAACTGAACATGGAGAGAAAAAAACAGATATTAAAAGCTTGGAAGATTTTTTTTCTGCTTGTCAAAAACAGTATCTTACAATGTTTTACCAGTGATTTCACAGTAATGGTAATAACAATTTTATGTAAAGATAATTGCTAGAATGCAACTGTTATGGATATAATTTATTTACATGTATATTTATACATTATATATATATATTATATATATGAAAATAGATTTTCAGACATGGAATAAGCTTCCATCTAATAAAAGCGTCATTTCTTGCCCATGAATATTTCAGTGCAAAACAAGTCTCAAAATCTGTATCCATGACCATGGCACAAGGCACGTACTAATGGAATGTGTTGATTCCACAGCTACTGGGAGGCATCATGAGTACAGAATAAACGACAAATGTTGGCAACAGAAATAGCAAGAGTGGGAAGAAATTCCACTGTTCAAAAATTTCCCTTTGGTCAAACATGGGTAACAAATTTCTTCTAAAAATTTGGATTAATAAATTTGAAATAACAGACAAAATTAGTGACATTTTCTGAGCAAATACCGAGTTAATATAACACCTAAAATTTTCATATTAGTCAATCCTATGTTGTCGTTTCATGACAGATATTTCTTACAACCAACATAATGAAAAATATGACCCATTAAAAAAGAATAGTTACTATTTATTTTGATTTTTCACACCTCTTACTTTCAGTGAATACAGTAGTAATAAAACATCACCCCAGCAAAATCAGGCTTTTATGTATCAAAACATCAGCTGAATGTTTCAGAATGAAAGAGAAGGTCCTTGAGGCTCAAAGAAAATTGTGCTTTATCTCCAAACACTGTAAATCAAATTGGTATGTTTTCTTACTGATTTTTTAAAGAGTCTTCTGAACCTTCGTCAAGTTCTTTTGCATTAAACTGAAACATTTGATTACCCATTTACCCTATTTTTTGCTCTGAAAGCAGTGGGAATTACCTTAGGTCACTTCACAGTTTTTGACTAAAAAATTTTGGGCACTTGGTAAACAAAAAAAATAATTGGTTTTCCACATTTTATATGAAACAGGTGTGGACCAGAATTCACATCTAGACAGAACATATCACCATTTTGTGTTTCCCTCTATTGTCAGAAGAAGCTCCTCGTCACAGGCTGATATGAAGAGCAAAGCTCTTATTTGAGTTCCATGCTGCCCAGACAAACCCCTGGAAATGAATGACTAAAATAAAGCCACACCCACTGAGAACAGATTGAACAAAAGAGCTCTGAAACAGCATTCTCTGGTTTTCCCCTTTTGCAGACTCTGTGAATACTGCTTATTTTCACAATGTGAAAAATAGTGGTTTTATTGCAGCTCTGCATAATTCATTCATAGCTTTGCAGTGAAAGAAACAGTTCCCGTCTTTTCAGTGGTCTGTATCTCCATTAGAAATGTTCATAAGTTGAAACCTGCTTTTCCTTGACTGCAATGGTTCTACAACACCCTTCCATACAGTAAATACGAACTGACTTATCACATGAAAAATGTTCTCCCTAAGTTAACAGCAGTTTAAGAGTTAAACATCACAGCTTTGTGAATTCCCATGGAACTACAAGGGCTATGACTTTTTTTTTTTTTAAATTACAAGTTCCATCATTTCAAACAAAAATACCTTTCCTCAATACTCTTAGAGCTGCAGTGAGGGATAGGCTGTATCAATTTGATTAGAGGGATATTTTCCTTCCCTTGAGATTGACTTCCTACACATCTCTTGCAAAATGATTCATAGGAGTCAGTCATTTGGAATTGCAAATGTGGTATGGGACTTCTTGTCAGCTGACAAATGGGTGCAGTCACATTTAAACAAAGAAAGAAAAGGCAGAAATCCTGCTGTGGAAGAGATTAAACTTGACTCATTCTAACCACCACAGCTCCAGTTCCCCACACTCATCCATTGTTGTGATTACTCTAATTAAGGGGCTTTACTGGCTTAATCGGGTCTCTTAGTTCATATCTATGTTATCAAAAGTACATCTTGCCTACCCATGGTAACATAAACTGGGAGAGGAGCCACTCTGGCTCACAAAATACACCGTAGTAGCTGTTCTGCACTGCTTCTGCTTGAAATTCTGTTGTACAACATATTTAGCCTTCTTGAGGAGCAAACTTGGAACAGCAATGTGGGAATGTCATTCACCTGTCATGTAAGCTGAACTTAATTATACAATAATTGCACATCCGATACACTGAGAGTGAAAGGAAGCAGCATTTCCTTGTACTTCCCATGACACAAACATGTATTATTCATTCACTTAGTTACTATACTGAGGTTCTGATGCAGGCATTACCATTTTGCTTTAAGGTGCAATGAGTAATTTATTAAGTAGTGATGCAGATGTTTATAAAAATGCTGAACTGGAGTCTGAAATGAATCATCGCAGAGATCACATGAGACTGACAGACTAATTCACGGCCAGAAAAAAATAGGTGGTTATTAACGTTGGGCAGGACTGCTCTAAGGAAATGTTTGCAATTTTTTCACAACTCAAACTGAGATACTTATGAAGTATCTGTTTTTCAAAACACACAAACAAATAAATGTATATTCTCCTAAAAGTTCGAAGGAAGAAATAAATGCATAAAGGGTCCACAATACATGACGCTGTTCTGCCTACCCACTACAGCTGGATCTTGTCCTTAAGTCATTGAACAGACTGTCATGCAACAGGAGAGAGTTCATGGAGATCACACCAGAGGTGACAACTAACAGAAACAGGGAGGAACAATATGCAACTGAAAGGTGAAGAGATACACAGCTTCTCAGAAAATTTAAAGTATTTGAAATTTTGTTTTACATTTGTACCATAAAAATCCACAGCTAGTTCATTATATATATAAT
>VZRL01003051.1:1433110-1472343 GCA_013397895.1 Origma solitaria | reverse complement strand
TATAATTCTCTGTCTCAAAAATGAGGATTACATTATTCAGTTGCCTCAGATTAATCTAGTCCATCTTGAAACAATCGTTGCAGAAGAGGAAAGAAGTGTGTAAAATAGACATATTAGTGAAAATCAATATCCTGAATAGTATTAAAAAACTCCCCAGGCAGCTGCTAATATACTTACTTTCAGTTTACAGGATTTTATTCTGCCTTTTATTCTGAAACAGAAATGAGCAGCTGTACTCTGTCTAAGTGACATGAGGTATTCTGTTGTTTAAATTGGTGACAATAGGTTCTGCATAAAAACATAAACATCCTTTTTAAAAAGGTCCCACAGCCCTAAGTGCCATAGGATGAAGATCTAGCCAGTGTGGAAAGAATCTGCTCTTTAAAGAAAACTGTGCAGAGAGTAAAGTGAGAAAATAAGAGCTTTTTCTCTACCTTTTTATTCAAGAAACTACCTGGCCATATAAGAAAAAGGAGCCTTGCCTGTTGGCTGGCTCCTCTACTCTAAATCTTACCTGTATTGGTACTGTCAAAAGGCCTCTTTTAGTCTAATTTGAGAGAAGTTTCCAATCAAACGGTAATAAAAGTGTCAGACTAAAGTACCATAAAGAGAAATCACATATTGAGGATACAGAGGACAATAATGAATAGGGAAAGTCCCTTAATTCTTCATCAGCTCAGCAGAAGTTAATTTCCTTTTAAACTGAGGGGGAAACATGACCAGCTTGATCAGTTTGCATGGCAGAGCAAAATGCCTGAGCAAATTGTGACAATGGACACTGCTATACCATTTAAACACTAAATATTGCAAGGAATTAAATCTTCCTCCACAGCTTTCTCTCTCCTCAGACACATGTGCACTATATAAAAATGATTTTTCTATTTACGAGAGAATGTGAGTAAATACAAATTGTGTCCAACTTCAAATGTCTGAGCAGGATATTCCCAGAGCCAGCTTTATTCAGTCGAGACACATGCCTGAGATGTAGCTTTGTGTGACAGCAAAGTGACACTTGAGTGGATTGACTCATCCTCTGGAAACTCCACTGACTCATAACTCCATAGGTCACTGACTCAAGCACCCACTTTTGCTCAAGTGCACTAAAAGAATAAGGTACTTTTCCATGATACACATCAAAGAACACTTGGATTTTGTGTTGCTTTCCACCCTAAGCTCTGCAGGGTTTTACACTGAAAATTTTGCCACACTTATCAGTTTTCAGGATGTAAGAATCTCTGGTATCCCTTTGGAAAAAGAATTAAGTTTTGGGCTCAGGAAACACCATAAAGCCTATCGTTCCAGTGTTTAACCACAGTCATTGGAAGATTCACTCAAAGATTTCCATTCAGCAAAATACAAGTAGCAATATCTCTTTTAATTAGATATGGCTTGATTAGCCAATACCCTTCACTAAGAATATCTGATTATACTACAGGCTGTTAGAGTTTGGAAATTCACAGGACTAGTCTTGAGCTGGAAGCAATGCATAGGAATCCTTCAGAATTCATATGGTATTTCTAAGGCCATGACAATTATTTTCAGAGTATATGAGGTGAATTTTTTATAAGTTGCTTTTTTGGATCATTGAGTTTTATTTTAATGCCTAAAGGAAATAACTCATTCAGCACAATAATAAGGATTTATTACAGCTTTGTAGGACCAAACTAAGCAGAGCAAGCAATTGATTGTGGATTTTGTACACTTTTTTCTTCCCTTTTTTCTGCTGGAATGGTATATACACAAGGGTTTTCAGTGCTCTGCATTGACTAATGAGTGAAGCATCAATTCAAGCATACAGAACAGCTTAATGCATTCAACAGCAGCTCACTCAGGGGCATCAATTTTAGAATTTCTTCTATTCCAAAGGAGTAAAAGCAATGTCCTTGTATATATGACTAGATACTTGTACACCCAAATACAGGTGAGAGCAAGAAACAGAAAGCTGGGCCAGGGACATGCTTTTCGATTTTTGAAAAGTAATGAGGAATATTTAATAACCACTTCTACAGGAGTTAAAAATTAAGAAAATGCAATGCCAGTTTAGCATCTTATTATTAATTCATCATAATGTGCATATCTAAGGGCCCAGTCAGTTTGCATCAGCAATGGTGTAAGACAGTGGAGAGACATTCACTTTCCACGTCTCTTTAAAGCTGCAGGAATTCCAGAAATGCAAATGTGATCATGTTTTCGTACAGTTGCTAAATTGTCACAGCTGATGTATTCTTTAATGATATGAATACAGCGAACTAGAGCTACTGGCACTCCCTAGTGCTTGCTGATTTCTTGGCATTCAAGGACAGACCTGAAAGCATCAGACAGTGAAGGTGTGAGCTGGGAATTGTGCTATATTCAGAATACTGCCATCTCTTGCAGTTTTATCACAGATTTTTAAATAATTTGGATATTTCCCAGCAGTGCCAATGCCTGTAGCATCATATTGGTATACAACCATGCAACTTACTTCAGTTTTGTAGTGTTTATTAAGAAAAAAAAAAAAAAAAAAAAAAGGCTGTTTATAACCTCAGATCAGTGGTACTAGTAATAGGAAAGGGCTGATGAGAGAAATTAGGAAGGTATTAAAAATTCCAGTTGCATTTGGCCTGTCAGTTTCACAGAGGCATGTTAACCCATAGATTATTAATTTTGGTGAACAGCACAAAGAAAGCCTACCATAGAAAAGAAATTCCCTTACTCAGGTTCCTACTGTGACTCTGCCCAAAGGGACTGCAGCTCTGAGCATTCTGCATCAAATGATGATGTTTCTTCATTATCACCACTAAACTGTACCCTGGAAAGGTGCCACAGCAATGTCCTAGCAATACGAATCAGAACTTTTTCAAAACATGCTTAAGATTTGATATCACTAGTGCATATCTGGCAAAACTCAGCTTTAGTAGCATGGAAGCACTGACAAAACACGGATTTCTCTCACATGACCATGTCATGTATTGAACACCTTCCCAAGACATTGATTTTACCTGTTTGCAGAGGTAAGTCAGGAATGTGTGGCTGGATGAGTTGCAAAAGAGCCTTTTTTCTCAAACCTCCTCCTTCAGCTGAGCCAGCCAAAGCATTTTGACCTTGATCCTCCTTATTCAATTAGCAACCGTGCCTCAGAGCGATGTGTTCTCGCTACTGATTCTTCACCATTGAAAGGCTGCATAGAACACACAATCTCTCCACAAACCTCTCGCTTTGTCTTGTGGTATTTCAAGCATGTCTTTTTTTCTTTCGTTTACTGTATTTTGTCATCACTGCAGCAAAAATCCCAGAGAAGGCCATAGCAACAGGCTGGTTTGATGTGGAGAGTGATCAGTCATCCACGGCGGCAAGGAACAGTGAATCCCAATTTCATTTCAAAATCTAATGAAGTTGGCCTCTCAAATCCACTTGATGTATCTACTAACATTAGGCTTAGATTGAAATATAAGATTTCTTCCTCAAGACCTGTCACAATCATTTGACTCAGGGTTGTTTAGAATAGAGGAAAGGAGGGGGGAAAGGGAGCATAGTAACACTTTCAATGACAGAGAAATCTGCTGGAATGAAGAAGGAAATAATCTTAGTCTTCATGTCCACAGCTGACAGGGACAAGAAATGAGTGTGGATTAGACAAAAGATATAAGATATGAGATACAGCAAATAGGACACAGGAAGGGGGTTGTGATTAAAAAATAAATCAACCCTCAATGATAGAGATAATGAACTACTGTCAGAGACCGCCTGTGGAAGTCCCACATCGCTGTCTTTGGCAGTTTCTGAGGAAAGGATAGCGATTAATAGCAATAAGAATGGAAAATCCATCGCAGATGATATAGGGGAAATATTATCATACTGGACTAGGTGACCCTATGAAGTTCCTTGTAGTCTTATGCCCCTACCAACCTGGCATTTTGTACTCATATAGCACAAATTGCACCATCAATTTAGTCATGTATTTCTCACAAAAATAATTATGGATAGGCACATAAATAAACAACTACAAATTTGAAGTAAAGAAAAAATATTGACTTGGTCTTATACTGGTATTTGAAAGAAAAACTCTATTAAGTTTAATCCTCTTCCCAAAAAGTATTGGAGCATTTGGGGTGATTTATTATTAAAGTCAACTCTGGGGATTGAATGGCTGTGGTAGGAGCACATGTTTATTTTCCTTTGCTGCATGCATTATTTATTTCCATTAAGTTTACTTTACTTTCACAGGACTAAGCACTTCTGCTTTCTGAGATGTATTGTCTCGTTACTACTGGGACACCTTACCCACTGACTTCATTGACTATTTTATCAAGCATCAGATAGAGCCATTGTGTAGTCTGCAATCAGTTCTGTAGTCAAGGATCTCGGGACCTTTGTCAAGCCCCAGTGTCATTACAGCTGCTAAAAAACAGCTTCAGCTTGCGCAGAATAGAGGGAAGGTGGAATAAGAGTGAGTATTAGTCACCAATCTTTGCAGATGTCTTTTTCCATTTTCTCTTTTGACTATTCCTGGATTTATTTCAGGTATCTGAAGAGTGAGGAGATGATACAGTGCTGCTCTGACAGCCTGTGTTAGCTAGAAGCACACGCATGTTCTCCAAGGGTCATTTCCATCCCTTACTGTAGGCATAGCTAGAGCTGGATGTTCCAGGTGATTTGAAAATAATTATTTTAATGAAATGGGTACTGCTGATGCCTTTGCTAGCTGTTCACATTTTATGGGTTGAGAAAGCATTGCATCATTTAGCAAATACAGCAACTAAAGTGCAAAGCAGCTGGTTATGATAAGGAAACAAACCAACACAAAGAGCAATAATAATTTAGCTTGTGATTGGAAACAGAAATAAGTAATTGAAGACAATGATTGTGAGCAAGGCTGTCATTTGAAGTGGAATATTCAATTGTCTGCTAAAGCTAATTATTAGCACATTTCAGCACACGTCTTTCCCACTTTTATGGCCATATGGCAGCCTTACATGCACTCTGAGCACCTAGGAGAGGTCTAACTCAAACTACCTCAAGTGCTTATATAATGTTTTCTATATTAAGAAATCTGTGAGATTTTTGGCTGGTTATAATCCTCTCTTTTCAATACCATCACAGGGAGAGCACTGGGAGCCACCAGGACCTCTCTCCTAGCAGATCACAGTCAGAGAGAAGTCCTTCACAGACCCTGACAGAAGGTGCAGGTGCAGAAGCTCCTTCCCCCAGCTCTGCTGCTGTGTGCCAGACTCCAGCAGCTGCTTCACAGCAGATATTCCTCCTTTCCTGGAGTCTGACTTTGGATTCTGAACCTTCCTGAGTCCATCTAGTGGATAGTATAAGATAGCAGATTTCTAACAGACATATAAGTACATGTATGTGGAACACTAAAATTTTTTTCTGCTATTATAATAATAACAACTTTAAACAGTACTAAAAATATTACATTTTGGCATAGATTTGAATAATTTCCTACAGATTAAAACGTACCAAAAGTACTCAAGTACTAATCTTGCTGAACACTGATGTTTCTTGCAAATCTCTCTGACCATTCTGGTTTCTGAACTGCAACAGAGATTTGCTGCTAATTCAATATGAAGGCTATTAAACTTCACCAGCCACCTGCCAGTTCAGAAAAAGGTGACACACTGTATCAGTTTGATTCAAACAGCTTCAAACTTTCAAATTAAAAAAAAAAAAAAAAACACAAAACAAGATAAAACTCAAAGGCAGGTCACATATTACTTCACATTTGCAGACAACTTCCCTTTTTTCCGCCTTTGGGCAGTAAAATTCTACTGCTGACATCCATTAATTTTTCTGTGAATACATTTTTATTCTCTTTACTTTTTTCCAGGCTATTCTTTTCCATTGCTTTTCCTGTCCCATGAGTTCTTATTACTGGAAGCTAAAGCCTCGTTATAGTGGCTGAAATACAAATATTAGTCATTCACAGTATAGGGAAAGTTGGTTAAAAGCTCTACTAGGTGGAAAAGGCACCTTGCATTCATTGTATACTTTCTTGATCCTTGGCCGAGTGCTCCAAGGAGATGAGTATTGTGTACTTTGGAGTTTTTGAAAGCAATTGCCTTAATATATCTATTCTGGAAAAAAGCTGAAGAGGAATGAAGATGTTCCTGCTCCACTCCTGTTCTAGCCCTGTCTCTGAACCGCAAACATTTCCCACAGCACCACCTGCAGGACTATCCAGCTGGAGGTTAGAATTTTAATATATCAGGGGAAAGACTGAGCATCAAATCTGGGATGCTGCTGAAGATGACAGCAGTGTTATCTCTGACAGTCACACTTAATGCATGTGGCAATTAATTCATCAGTTTGTGTCCAGACACTTTATGTGCCACATGCTGGAAGTAAGACTTCTTGCTCTTACCAATATTTGGCTAGAGGTAAGTTTGGGTAAAACTGGAAGCCCTTTAAACTTATCTTCAGACCTTGTTTTTTCAAAGAAAAACCTTAACTTGCACTTTAGTCTTGCCTCTGTTAAGAAAAAAAACCCAACAAACAAACTATGAATAAAATGTATTGGTATTTCTAGAATTTCAAGGGAGGAGAGGCATCAGATGCCTCTAGAAGAGGGAACAGAAGTTATTTACTATGTTAAAAGCCATTTTCTGTGGATCTCCCACCTGGTTTCCAGCAGCTCCTACAGAAGTACATCTTACCAGACACCTACTCCTTTATTTGAGATCATCATTATTCCTTACTGCTGCCGGCAGCCATTTTAAAATATATTCTCCAGCTAAAAGACACTCTTAACTTTGTAGCTGCATATCAGCAAGAGCAGATTACACTCACAGGTCCCACATTACTGTAAAAATTACTTTTCCATTTCTGCTTTCTCATGCTTGCCATTCTCACTTTAGTACTGAGTCCAATGCATTTCAAATCCTACCAAAATGGCTTCCCTTTAAGAAACTAAATTAAATTACTACCCACAGTAGCTCATTGACCCATTTGATTGTACTTAATATTCACTTACCAGTCCTTCTCAGTGGTCTTAAACGTAAGTCCATTGCTAATTTGTTTACATGCAATATTGAAAATTTCTGTTGATGACAGACATTTACATGACAATTTCAGTAGCTGGTGAAAGGACCTTGTCCTTAATGCTGTATTTTTTTCAATAGTTCTTGTATTGTAAGAGAGAAAGCAAAATTATGTTGTCTATCAGAGACGATTCAGACTAAACCACTGTTTCTTATTCTTTAACTTGCATTAAAACTTTGAATTTTTTAAACCATGATGAATTATTGGTGAAATTTTTATTCCATATTGCCTTTTTGGTGTATGAGTTCTGCTTCTAATTAGAAATGTCTCACATGCTTAGCTCTCAGTGAGGTTTGAAAACATTGTTTGAATAATTGTTTCAGATTTCTTTCATTCACTTCCTCAATGCTATGACTATGCATTCTGGAGCAAAGCTAGGCAAAGTCAGAAGGGATGAAAGGAAAGGGGAATAGAGATGGATGAGGGAAAATGGCCATATTTCTGATCCCTGGAGTGGCTCCATCCTGCCTTGGCCCCTCTCATCTGTGGAGCACCTCCTAAACAAGGCTTGCTGAGAGCTCTTGGCAAGTGGCTGACTTCAGGTCTTCTGCTTCTGTTCTTCTCTTGGCTGTAAGGTCTAGGAACTATAAATCAGAAAATAACCCTCTGCAATGTCAGCCTTGAATTGTCCCTTGCCTGTGGAAAAAGGTGCACTGATCTTCTGCATTGTGGGTCTGATTCCACTGTAAAAAGAGCTTTGCAGTGTCACAGCTGAAAACTATACCCTTCTGGAGGAATAAAATGATGGAATCCCTCGGGAAAAGAATAGGGACTAACAGGTGGTGAAAACGACAAAGAATAATACAAGCTAACAAGGGTTAGGAATATACTGTGAAATCATTGAACAGCCAGCGGTTATAGAAACCTTCAATTATTTTCACATTCAGAATATCATCCACAATGAGTGAAGGATGAGAGAATTTAGGTCATCCAAGGTTCACTTTGCAATGTACAGATTTGTAAAATTTTATACTTTATCAAACCATGGGAAGCCTTAGTTTGCACTAATTCTAGAAAAATTTCACTACTGAAATTGATGAAGTGTTTCAATTTTTCCACACACCTAAGGCAGGCATGAATATTTATTGGTTACTTGTGAATATAAATATTTATATTTACTTGAGGATTATGTTTACAAGAACAAGGAAAAGGCAAAGAATAGCACATGACAGGTGGTTCTATCATGCCCACTCCACAAAACAGTTTTCTTTTAACTATGAAGTGCTATAGAAGCTTAAGGATTAGAAATTAACTACACAAAACAACAACAGAGATAATGCATGGCATCACCTAGCAAAATATTTTTATTGATTTCTAATAAACATGCTTATCATCTGGTATCTTAGATTAGCATTATTTTTTTTGAAGATCTTTCATTACAATTTTCTAATGATCTCAAATGACTGAAGTTCACAACTTCTTTTAGCACATTCCAGCACAGGTAATATACATCCTAAGATACATAAAAAATGAAGGTGTAAACTTTCTTGGCAAGTATTGCATTCTCATTAATCCAGAACAAGTTCTCTAATACAGATGGTTATTTTTATTTTGTGCTTTAAATACACCAAAATAATCAACACAGTGAATCTACATTTGACATGGACATTATATTTTTCAAAGCAATTAACTCTCCTCAGGAAAAAAAATGAGAAATTTTATATAAAACAAGGACAATGGGATTGATAGCTATTTCACACAGAGTTCAAGCAGGCCAGAATTTTCTTTCATATTCAACAGAATTTACTCAAGGTAGACTATAGCATTTTTTAAACTGAACTCTGTGTGAGAGTGGGGTTGAGTAAAAGAGTGGTTAGAACCAAGCATTCACATGGTTGGGTGGGTGATTTATCAGGCAACAAGTACAGTTCTTCTGAATGTCTGCCACAGGCAATTTAGCTGCAAATGACTATTTCATTTTCTTCAGTCTGTGTGCATTTCTCTGGAAAAGGAGCTGGGCATTGATTTTGGGCCTCTGTATGGGTATAAGCATTAGAGTAGAGGGAACCCTGCTAGTTTTGCTAAAGTAAATGGCAAAATATATACAAAATAAAGTGGAGGGAGCGGGCAAGGTTTTGATACCTCTTGTCAGTACTTCACACAATCTAAAAAGTTATGTTGCTGACATCCATAAATGTAGAAAAGTATCTGAACTCTCCTATACATTACTATCAGGAGTACAGGATCGTTTAAACAGCTTCTCTCTGAATTTTTTTTCTCACTTGTTCACACGGTTTTTCACGTGGAGAAAAATACTTTTTGTGGAAGTGCCTTGTTTCAAAATTATTTCAATATGAGGTCCAAGAGCTACTTATGAAAAATCTCATTTTAGTTGGTTCAAAGGAAATTGCATAAGAAAGGGATTGGGGTGGGGGACAATGGTGTCCTTTTTTGGCCAACATTATTCCTTTAATTACCTATCCTTTTACGAGTTTATTAACAAACCTCACACCTGTGCCAAGACAAGCAGTGCTTATTTCTGATAAAGGAAAAAGACTGTCAAGTACCATAGTGCTTTGAGTAAAAGAATGAGGAAAACAGAAATAAAGATTAGACATATAATTTCAATAAAGTATTTCTACCTCTTTTAAAATTTCAAGAGAAATGACAAAACATTGCAGGAAAAATGAGTGATCTGCCACATTCACATGTACAGACAGCCTTCTATTCCTTTATCTTCATAAATTGCACTCCATTAGAAATATGATTTGTTCATGCCAGCAGATCTTGATTTGATAAGGAAATCAGGTATCACACACAGGTACGTGTGGATGAGACCAACTTATGTTGTCACTGGAATCCTTTTAAAGTATTTTAACCATCAATGCACTGCTCATCACCACTGGCACAATGCACATTGAGATCGTTATTATCCCTACTTTACCCTTACCCAGACTCATTGTAACTCCCATCCTTGATCCCAAATGTGAAACCTTCCTGCTCCCTCCACTCTATCAAGCCAGAAGATACACAACTCATGAGATTTTCAGTTTTTCACAAATGATCAGCAAAGCATATACATGTGAGTAGGATGCTAGGGGAAAACAGGGAATAAATTAAGTCACATATATGCATCCATACACATACTATAACTTCAGCCCACATATCTCAGTTTTGCTCACAAATAATTGCCACAGCTCCCAGCACTACTACAGCTTTATCAGTGCTGGCAGCCCTGGTGTAGATGGCACCCCAGCAGCTGTCAGCAGCATCACGTCTATGAAACCAGCTCAGTGCCAATCTAATTAGCACAGTGCTGAAACAGCTGCTGGTGCTGGAGAGCTGTGAATGTTGCAGCTCGTCCTACCTCTAATGTCAGTGGAGCTGCAATAGTGGGAATGTTCTGTAAATGTTCCCCGGTACAGAACAAGCCCATGTTGGCAGTGACCTGGATTTCTCTCCTTGCTGGACATAACACTTAAAGTAAGGTGTCAAACTCAACTCTGTACTTAAAATCTAATTAAGGAACTCCCCAACCTACATGTTTCCTTAAAAATGTTGATGTCCTGTGTTTCTGATGACAGACTCCTTCCCGTGTCTGACTTGAGCGCTGCCTATGATTCCCCTGGTTAGAGAGGGCGGTACAGACCCATGCTATTTCTGCTCAGCACTGAAGAGAACCTTGTGAATAGGCCAAAACTATTCTGGTAACAGGTCCCAAAAGGGCACTACCTGGTTTTGGCATTTCTTAATGAGACAACAAGGAGAATTCACTATTTTTAAACTACTACAGTGAAGTATGTTGCACATAACTCAAAAGAGGGCACAGATAAATTTCAATGTCTGATGCCTCTCTTCTGTCATTCAGTTCAATAAGTATCTGTATCTTCAGAAGGGCTTTCAGGACTTGTCTGAGAAAATTGCTAAAATCACTTTTGTCTTTTAGAAATGGCAATTATATAACAAAGACTCAGGATGAGGAAAACAGATTAAATCCTAATTAAGCGTAATCAATCAGACAAGAGTCTGTTAAAAAATAAGTATTTAAACATGCTTTCTCCTTTTAAACTTAGCCTCTGCCTGTCTGCAACCTGTTGCACAGAGGGTAGGAGGAAAAGACAGGTCAATGAGCTCATTGGAAGAGGTACGAGAACTTTTACTAATGCAATTTTCTCCTCAAACACAGGGATCTGGGGAGATGGTCTCCTCCCTGCTTCATGGGAATACCCCAACAGTCTTTCCAAGAACAGAGTTTGCAATAAAGACACAAAAGAACTTTTAGGAGGGAAACAGGAAGATGTGCATCCAGAAAACACTTAGAAGAGTTCATATTTTGAAGGACTAAATTAAACAGAAAAAACTCTGCCTGTTCTTTAAATTAATCAAAGCAACCTTTTCTCTTGATGTACAGCAGAGACATAACCTGGGATGGAGTGTGATTTATTGCAGTGGAAACACATTCCAGACAAGCACTGTCTCCTTTCCATCCTTGCACAGCATAACGGGATCCTCCTGAGTACTGCCACTGTATAAACAACTGGTGACCCTTCGCTGCAGCTGAAAGCTTCCCATTGTCTGCAGTGAACCTCAGAGCATCAGTGATCCGCTGAAAACATCGCTGCCAAAAGCTTCCTCAAAACCTCCCATCGATTTCTCAGCACTTATACAAAAGGATAATAGAATTTGCCTTTGCCTTCGAAGGGTGGGCTGGGGGTGTGCTGTATCCAGCTTCAGCTCTGGGGGGAAATGGCCATTTCTCCCTCAGCAGCAGTGCCACGGTCTGTGGCATCTTTGCCCCTGCCCCATCCCCAAAGCATGATGGCCAGAAATCCCCTTCTGGACACGGAGTGAAATCTCCACTCCTGTACATCAGGAATTAAGAGAATCTGTCCCCTAGCATAGCAGGCAGTGCAGATGGCCTTCTTCTAAAGCTCCTGCTGGCACAGAGTAGTGGCAGATTGTTCCAAGAGGGATAGATTTGGGGAGAAACAAAGAAGCCAAGGATAAAAGTACCATCCAGCTTTGTTCCATGTGCAAAAGGAAGTCTATTATATGTCCCTTTTGTTTCCTCTGTTGCAGGAAGTAAGAGATTTTAAAGTAGTGAAGTTTAAAGACAGGTGATAGAAAAAAGTAAATATTTTGCTTCTCTTGGCTCCACAGAAATTAGGAGTTGTCATTCCACTGAGATTTCTTCAAGAGAATTTTTAATGTAAGGCTCTGATGGTTATGCTACTGCACAGATAGGAATACCTGTAAGGTTTGAACTCTCATTTCACTTTTAATCACTTAGCAGATCCACTGTTCCTGAGAAAACCAATGATTCTTTAAGCTCTCCTCTGTGGGAATATTTGAGCTCTTGCCTTTATATACCTGGAAGTGATATGCTCTTTTCTGCTAGCTGTTTAATCCCAGTTTTGTTTGTGTGGGAATGTACAGATCTACATACAGAAATATATTTTGCCTGTTTTATGTCCTCGTTGACTGAACCTCCTGTTAATGTACCCATGGGAAAAACAAGGAAAACGGTGCTTTTAAAGTATATCCACATGGTTATTCTGACCAAACTACTCTTTATTAAGAAAAAGAGCATAGAAAATTAAAAAATCAAATCAGCATTAAATAGTGAAATCTCACAGATGAGAAAAATAGCCATGAAAATTCCTTATTTCAGTAGCAGTCTCATGACTCATCCAACTCTTTCAATTGCACATTGATGTCACTTCACCAGTTAATAATTTTTCACTGTTACTTGCAAGTTAACCCAACTTTATTTTTAAATACCCTTTAAATGAATGTTATATAATTTTCATTATTAAGCTGATGTGTTAGGAAGTATCACTGTATTTGCTGCTAGTGTGATATTAAATTAATTACATGATAAATAAATTTACTTATTATACAACTAATAAAACTTGATGAGGATTTTTTCATATTTGTATTACAGCTAGCTTCTAGTTAGCGCTGAAATGTCAAATCAATGAAGGGCCTAAAACTAAGCTCTGGTTTTTCATTGACAGACTTTAGAAATACCCTCCAGTAATGCCAAGAGTTAATACACAATCTACCAGCTAATCTTTATGGTAAGTAAAAATGCGGGAAAATAAACATATCTTCAAAAGTTTTCCTTGCCACCAGCTTGTATTTTGAATTAATATACTGATCCTAAATGTCATGATACACCAATAAAGTACAAATGGAGGAAGACACAATGGAAGCCTTTTACTCCTTTTGGCAGAGGAAGACAGCAACATTTTAGCAATTTGGTCATCCATGCTGTCACCATAAATGAAGAGAACACAGTTCATTTACTAATTTCACCTTGTGAAAATAAGAGAAAATGTTCTAGATTGCTCAGAAGAAAAAATAAAGAAGCAAGCTAAAAGTGAGAGCGGGGCATAAGTGCAAGTGATGGGAGCTACTGACACTCTGACACACAATAAACACAATCTACAGAGCTCATGCAAGAGATTATACACTGACCCTACCACATATCACCTCCTGTTTGCTCATAAACTCCAGAGCATAAACACCTAGTAAACACTGGGTTTTTTGTTTATATTACATGTATTTCCCACTGACTCTGCAGCTTCTTGCTCACAAAATTTCATTCCTGTACTATGCACTCAGGCTGCAAAATGCACCACTTTTCCTTAGTATAAATTCTTTGTATTTTTTTACAAAATGCATTATGAAAGTTATTCTATAAATAAGAATAATGTATTCCACTGAGGAATTTTTTGAATGGAATAATAACTAAAAGGGTGTTTTTGGTGCTCCCACTGAGAGAAGGGTGGTGGAAGTTCCCTTTAAGATAATTCATTAGAATAAACCTTGTCTTGCTGTAAATGACTTAGTATCTTTATAACTTTCCATTTAAAAAGCCAGAGAACATCTTGTTTAAATCCTTGTCTCATGCTTCAAAAATGTGACAGAATGGAAAGAATATTTTTGTCTAAATTATCTGAGTGTCATCAAGGGAACTGATCTAATTTTGGGACCTTATTATACATCTGGCACTAATAAAACAGGTACAGAGTAATTTTTTACCCATTAAACCATATTTTATAATACAGAAATGTACTGTTCTGACAAAAACGTAAACGGACACTCAGAGAAAGGTTTTTAGTTCTGAGGTAGCCCTCTGCAGCCTCACCCAAGTTACCTCTGCCTTTGCTAAGTCAAGGAAAATACTGGAATTTGGAGGAGTGGCAGGAGAAGAAGGTGCTTGGACATGACTTGCCTAAGATTTGATGAGTGAGACATCTTAAACCCTCATCTCAGTCCGAGGTAGCCAAATTTCTGTGGGCCAGACCACTCCCTTCTTAAAAAGTGTAACAAAGTTGAATGGCTACAACAGTGTGTGTAAGGATTTTATTTAATGGAGTATAGACAAAGGACTGAGATTTGAAAGTGCTGGGTTTAAGCTTGAAAATTATTTCATTCCATGCTCTGTTTGTAAATGATTCTTCAGTATGTGCATGCAAATTTGAGAATTGTGCCATGAGTCTAAGCTTATTTGGCCATAAAAATAAGTGGCACATCTAAGTCAAGGAGATTATACTGATACAAAAAGAAAACATATTAAACCTCTTGCACATAGTTTAAAGGCTAAATTTTAGCCTGTGGTCCTCACCTACAAAACGTCCCTTCTTCTCCCTGTCATCTCATTAGTGGATCCGCGTGTTTATTAAATGAGTCATCCCTTTATGAAATGAACTACTTATGTACTAAAGTCCAGTTGCAGGCTAAATTTTGAACCAAAACTAATTAAATATTATTACTGAAGCATTCCCAGAGACACAATGATGGGATGAGTGATGAGATGTTAGGGTTTGTTTGGCTGTGCATACACACATACGCACATTTCCGTGGATAACGGAGGAAGGGAAGGGGTGGAAAAGGCTCGCTTATCCTAAGAGAGGAGAAAGAATGCCACCTTTGAGAAAAGAAAATCAAGCAAATTACTTCTCCTTGGGAAAATGGTGTGACAGGCATTGAGTCACAACTGCTGTGACACAGCTGCACTTTGCTCATTCCTCAGGGATGAGCAGACAGGCACAATCCAGCGCTCACTTGGCAAAGGGAAGAGGAAGACGAGACAAAGAACTCCAGTCTCTTTCAATATTAGCCTTCATCTTCAACATCTGTTATCTTGTAGCTCATTAGGTGCTATTATTTTGTCATAAAGTTCCTTAATGTCACAGAACATTGCTCCCAAAGGTGAGGAAGGTTTTGGTAACAAGCAGGGGCTTCTGTGCTTTGGCTGGTGATTAAAATAACCTGCCAGCCTGTAAGAACAAGGCTCTGGTCATAAACTTTCTCTTCTGTGATTTCACCTTTTCATTAGAAGCAAGAGCTTTGTTCTAGGCTTGTGGCAGCGAGCTGGGAAAACAGGGCTTCAGCAAAATACTGAACATTCAAAAACACATAACAGAAATTGCAATGAAATACTTCTCTGAAATGCATTCTAAAAGACTGAAAAATGTGGCTGTACATTGTGTCCTCAGATCCAGCGTTATACTTACAGAAGCAGTAAGAAAAATAAACAGTGTGAATAAACCGTACGCAATAAAAATTGAGGGAAAAAACCCAACAAATTGGCTTTCCATCTGCTTTACTGATGACTTCTGTATAATTTTAACTCTCTTTACATAGAACTAGAATTTGCAGGAGGAAGCTTGTTTTGCCTTACTTTGTTTCAAACTGCTGATACATCCAGGCAGATTGATTTTTACATGTAGAATCTGGGAGAACAATTCGTCTCTAAACACAGAAGTCCTAATTTGAGTGATGTGGCACAGAAACCTCATAATGGCTGAGAGCACCCAGCTATCACCTAATGTCAAACCTCCTGCACTGCTGATATGACGGATGCTGATGCAAAAATTCATCACTATACCCACAACAAAACAGTCGAGGATAGGTAACTCAACCAAATCACCATAACGGCAGATGTCTGAAATACTGAATCCATTATAGACAAGCAAAAGTTCCAAGGGATTTTTCAACCTGGTGATTATTCATTGGGATGTAAGTCAGCCTTGCATAGACATATGTTGGAAAAGCTACAAAGGCTTCCAGTTCAGTTAAAATGAGTCATTTTACTCATATCCACGTTCCAAGCTAAAACCTATGTTGAAATAAAAAGTAGTAAGATCACTGATTATTAGAAATAAATTTCCCCCACATAATTTGGTAAGAATTTAGAACTGGAACAATTTAGAAGTGTAAAAACCACAAAGCACTAATGCAATTTACATGATCCAAGCCTCAGGGAGGAAAGAAAGAAAAAAGCTGTTTTGATTTTGATTTTAAGGGGTTTTGCCTACTTTAATCTGCATTTCTTTGGTCATAAATTAGCTGAGTATGTCTTCTTTAAGTATAATTGTTGTTTTCTCCATTTGAGAAAGGAATACTGTGTATTCTGTATGTCTGTTATTGTATAATCTATTACTGTAGATCTGCTACCTCATCAATTTTTTTTCTAAAGCTTTGCATAGTATTAAGGTCATGTTAACAGAGCTACAGCTGCCTGCAACTCCATCCCCTCCACCCTTCCTTAAAAGGTGTGTTTGCTACATTTGCCATTTTTGAGCGTATGGAAACCCTGGTTCTAAAGAAGTATTAAAATAAAACTTACTATTACAAATGCATAGCTATTCATGTGGTTCTATTTAGCACAAAGAATACTTCTTGTCCTTTGCCTCAACTCTAGATATGTGGCAATAAATCCACCTAAGCACTGTTTCCACCATCTTCACCATCTCTGTCATCATCTTTACTAAATATTAAGGCAAAATTACACTTCAATATGTAATAGTTCCATGCAACAAGTCTAGTGTGTGAGCCACTCTTTAAAAGCCTGGACCTGTAATGTGCATTTTGCCTCTAATAAATAATGATAAATAAGACTGTACTCAGGTTAATTGTGTTGACAATGAAAGAGCTGTTGATGCAGATACAGAAAAGATTCTGCAGAACTCATTCTCGTAAACTTATAAATAAATTATTATTCCCTTTTCCTTTTTTTTTCTTAAATGAACTGACCTAAGACACTAGCTCTGTTTGAGAACCTGCATAATTCAAAGAAACAAAATAGCATATTATCAAAACCTTAAAACAGCATCACTTATATAATACAGATGTTAGGGAAAACAGCAAAAAAGAATCTGCATAACCATTTACGATTAAGCCAAGACACCATCAAAATACACTGGTATTTATTCTATTTTCTGGATGTATCATTCCCACACACCCCTAACTCCATAGAACACATATTTCCACTGATTGCTCTGTTGAGGTGTGATGCCTAATTGATCAAAGCATTGGAGGTCAATAATTGCAATGCTATTGAATGTAATCCTCTGTCTCGCTTGCTTTACTACAAATATTTTGTATATTGAGTTTAACTGCGTCTTCTTGTGATGCATGAATTCATCCAACTAGTAAGCAGTAACATTTACTAGGTTGCAAGCTGAAATTATTTTAAAACACATAAAACAGGTTTATGTCCCTTAATTTAATTGAAATATAGATATCCTGTGGTAATATAACATCTCTTTATAATGCCTTGAGAGTATCACCATTTACTGTGTCAAAGACATTAAATCTTTGGAGAGCTCATGGGTATTACCAGTGTACTCTTTTGGCCTCCCCTAAAATATTAAAACTCAGACTTGGGGAGTTTGTTGTGTTTCTGAATAACCCTCCCTGGGAAATAAACTGCTTGATCACTAGCTGTGATTTGCTCTGTGTTCCTTGATGGACCTGGTGCACCCAAAATGAATATTGATTGTTTGGTTAGGGCACCAGCCTGGAACAGAAGGGTTGTCTCTCTGCACTGATGTCCTTGCTTTAATCACTTCGTGAGTCTTATTGTGACACAGGGCCAAGATGAATTTCCCAAGACATTTTTTATTTCCAGATGAAAAATAGCAGATGCAAACTTTACATTATTATTAATAGCACTAAAACTGAGCATACTGACAGAGAAACCATTATTTTCTAGATAGACGGTGACAAGTATTTCTCAGTTATTCTCCCTTCCTAAAAGACACATACACTGTGAAGTTTTTTAAAATTATATTCTCAAAAACATTTGATCAGGTTCAGCATAATGTGCCCAAAGCTAACTTAAAGCTGTTAGATTTGGCACAATAAAGAAAGAACACAGATTAGATTCTTTCATTTCTCTCAAGACATTCTTCTCAAGTAGAACAAAACTTTGGTGATTGCATTGTAAGCAAATCTTGTCAATACTATTCTATGACTATTATTTCCTGTAAGTGTTGCCATTTTTCACAGAATAGAATTCAATTAATATATTTGCAGTATTCATACTCATATAAATTATTCAGTTAATAATGGCAATATTTTGAAATAGTTACTCCTTTCTAGATTTTAGCCAGTCCTAGCTGCAGACAAAGTAGGCAGAATGCTTCAGTCTATGCATAAACAGCACAAGTTATCATTACAATTTCCTCAAATGTGGACATTTCTATTTATCTTATTTTTTATGAGCCTATGACCCTGATCTTACCATGAGTACAATGAAGTCTCCAAAGTTTCTTGCAGTTAGACAGAATATTTCCACTGATTTTCATGGCTTTAGGATGAGTTCCTGGTAATTCTGACAGCACGCAGATAGCCATGTCCAGCTTCAGAAAAGCATCCCAACTCATGAAAAACACTAAACAGGGACTTGGTTTTAAGCAGCCATTGAAATAATTTCGTGGGAAGAAAAGAAATGGGATTTAAGCTTATTCTACCTCAATAAATGCATACTACATTACCTGTGTCACTGTGAAAAATAATTTTAACTCGTGACCAAACACAAATTGCTGCTTGACCAGTCAAAAACTGCTAATTTCTAAGGCTAACTCCAATTGTGTTATAGAACAAATTAATAATAACAAATCCACTTGAAACAGCAAAGTTGTGCCAAACTTCCTATCTAGGACTTCCTCGCACAAACACATTTCAGCCTTTGTTTTTTGGTGATTTTTTCTAACTCCTCACAGGACTGGAAGCATTTGCCTTCTGCACAGTGTGTGTGAATTCCTGTCCAAGAATTCAGCTGATTTATTCTTTGTTCTTCAGTCAGGGTCCTTTTCTGCACTCACCATGAAAGACCTGGCAAGATGTTTTCCTACCACCAAGAAACCCAAACTCCACAAAATGCAAATCAGACCCATATCGCCAATCCCACACTGAACGAGGTAAGAGAGATTTTATAATAGCTGGTATAATTTCAGCCTGTATCTCAAGATCCAGTTTTTTCAGACTTTAAGCAATACAAAAAGCAGGACTAAAACACCATACCAAACATCACAAGAATCCAACATAAAAATCACAATTTTATTGTTGGGTATCATCAAGACTGTCTTTTTCATTTTCTTGAAAGACTTCCATTCTTCAATTAATTTTCTTATTTTCCAATGGAACAGAAGTGTTCTAGACTCTTGCCTTCAAGAAAAGCTTTAGTGAATAGCTTTAAAGATTACAGACAAATTATCTTTTTCTTCTTTCCTACTGAGATTCCTGACTTTTCTAAGTCTCTAGATTTCATCTCCCACTATGGGAGATAAAAAATAAAACCTTCTTGGTCATGAATTTTTTAAATGTGAAATGCAAGTGCAAGATGAATAGAATTTTGAACACACTATTACACTATGAGTGATTAGCCAAAAAATGTAGGGGACACATAGAAATACTCACATATTTAATACGATTGCTAACCCTGTGTCTCAAAGCTGTCTCCTGATGCTTTATTCTCCATTCCCTTGGTCATAACTTAATATGACGCATCCTTATTTTCATTGTACTTGTTTTCTTCCTTCAGAAAGGAGGGAAAAACCCCCTATGTTTGCTCCTTCTGTTTATACACCAGTAACGTATCTATAGCTCCTCTGCTATTTCTTTTTTCTTTGCCATGAATTCACTTACAGTGCATATTCCATGAAAACCCCATTTCATCTTTATAAGCTCCAAATAAATACTATATCAAATGTTGTCAACTGGATGCAGGAATTTCTGATATTCTGACTTATGAAGCAAAAGTAGAGAGCTGAAAGCTACACAATGTACTTTTTGTGTCTAATTGTCTGAGTTATTTAACTTACTGCCTCACTCCACATTAGGAATGGTATACATGGACCTACATATTAATTAAAATAATTAAATTAGATTACCTTCACATGTTGGTAGGAAAATTTAAAATTTCTTTCTTTCTCAGCTTTTAAAAGCAGTGCTATATTTGCATGCAACATATCTGAAATGTGTTTTGCCTATTAAAAATGTAACCCTCACACAACAATACAAAGTATTGAGTGAGGCATCTAAAAACAGAGAAGTGCTCACCTAATCCTATGGTCTTTATAGTTAAAAATCACCTACTAAACAGCTTCACTTCTTTACGCCCTCCTGTTAGGCATTTACACACATATGTTCTTCCTAGAGCTTTTCTTCTCCAAGCTAAACAGCACTAGCTCTCAGTCTTTTTTGAGATTAGAGATTCTCCAGTCTCTTTATAATCTTAGAGGTCCTTAGGAGGTGATCCCTTACCTCAAAACATCTTTCTTGACCTCCTTTACCCTCCAGAGCTTTGACCCTTTAAATCTTCAAAATATTTAAATATTCAAAAGGCCTTTAAATTGCCTAGAAATTATCTCTAACTTAAGGACAATGTCAACAAAAAATCAAAAAAGCCAGACTAGACAAGAAAATGTCAGGCAGACTAGACTCAAATGAGTACAAAATGTTCTCTCTGGTCTATCTTCTAGCTGCCTGCATTAAGAACAAGCATGCAAATTTAAAACCCTCCTGGCTGAGGCAATACTCTGGTTTCAGGTTTTTTTTTATTCAAACTAGTCACAAATTCATGAAGGATATTACATACAAGCCAAGAAAGGTAGGGAACATGCTACTGTTTCACCACTTGATGGTAATAAATATAAGACAGGAATGAAAGCCTATTTTTATTAGGAAGAAAACTGAGAAATTCAGTATTTTTTCCTCTATTGTACATCGACTAACATTCCTGCATCTTTTCAAACAACCATACCAGTAGGCTACACAAGAAAATTACTGATGAGGACTTTGTCATCTGAGAGTAGAGTGGGGATTTTTTTATGCTGACAGCATCTCAGCACCCTCAGGAGACAAAGGACTGGCTGATATAATCCTGAATCAAACATGGTACTAAACATCTATCTTGTGACTTAAATGGGGACACAGTGGCATATTTTGTCAATTTTTAATTTATAAGAGGGTATAATCTCTTCACACTAAAGATAAAAAAGGGAGAAAACAAAATGCAATAATGGTGTTGCAAAATCAGTTCCTTTTCTGTTCCTTCAGACCTCTCAGAATGTTCAGACTGGGTTGGGTACCGCTTACAAAGATTAAGCACGGCTGATTTCTAAACAGAAGATTTCCAAAAGGGGAGAAGAACATGAAGCTGGAAGTCAGGCAGATCCTCTACACAAAGCATGCACATCTGAGGTAAAGTAAATCTCAAGAAAAAAACTACGTTTTACTCCTACCACCAATGGGTTCAGGATTGTAACAGGAAATCATTATTTCCTCAGAGCCCTGTAGCATGTAACCATTTTTTTTTTCTTTTTTGATAGGGATCTGCCTCCAAGTAAAGCCCAAAAAGCCAGTTGTATAACTGAGGACTGAGAATTTCCTTCACTACTACTTCTGCTGATTTCCGCAGATGGGGAAGAAGAAAGATTTCCCCAGATGGGAAAGCCCTTGGCCTTGCTATTTCTTGCTTTTTGACATGTCTGGCTCCGACCCTGAGTAAGGGTGATGCTCACAAAGTTCATGTGTGCCTGTATTTCTTATAATCCCTGTTATGACTCAGCACTGCTCAGAGCCAAAAATAATCAGCTGCTGCAAAGTATTAAACCACCCAAAACACCACGAGGTGCAGAACTGCATGTCAGAACATTGCTAAAATAAGGGCCTAAGGCAAGTCTGACTTGCAGAGGTTGCCTGTGTTTCAATGTGCTGGCGTGATGAAATCTAGCACATATGACTACTTTGTGGTTTGTTTGGGGTTTGGGTTGTTTTGTTTTAAACAAAAAAAACCAAAAGAAAACAAACAAAAAAACAAAACAAAAAAAAACCAAAACAACCAACAGTATCATGCTGGCAAAAATAATTCCTCATGGGCTCTTCTGGATGGTTTGCTATTTATGCCACATGAGTCTGGGTTTTATACTTCTGTGTATTCCTTCCCACAGTTCAAAACAGAGAAGATTTTTTCAATGAAATAATAGATTTCGTGTAAGAAAAAGAATTATAGGAACTTTTAATTATCCTCCATACCTAAAAATATGTTCTATTTGACTGTTGGACTAAAAATATTAACAACTATTTCAGCTAATTATTAATACTCCTTTCAAAATAGTCCTGTGCTGGCAAAGGAAGGGCAAGTACAAGGGATAGAAAATAAATGGTCCATCCTCCTCAAAACAATCTACTTTGCCCATGGCACTGAAGATGCCTGACCCAAGAGCAGTCTTGGATTTATGCAAGTTATTTAATGCAGAGATCAAGATGTCATTGCTTAAACTGGGAATGCCCCAACTCTCAAAGTACCACTTGAGATACATTTGGTCAAACACATCTCCTCAACCTCCCCAAAAAAAAAAACTCAACGAGTCACATTTTGGGCACAAGGTTACTTTAAGCCTGCCAACCAGAATCAATTCTAAGTATTTCCTTTGCAGTTCAGAAAGCCATTCAGTCTTCCATTTAAAGTATATATAAACACGTTCCTGATTGTTTATGGATTTAAGCACAGGCAGAAGCCTTTCTGCCTCCCCTTGGGGTTGAGTACACCACTAAAACACATGCTAAACTCCATTTTGAGCAGCACTTCTGCTCTGACTCCAGGCTGTTAGTCAGCCCTATTTCAGATGGGAGACATTGCTGAAATATCTGAGGGAAATCTGAGTCAAAACTCTGTGACTGTGTGGGGTCTATTCTTACCGATAAAGAAATTATAAAGGTATTGTTCATTCTTCTCCCTGTAGCAGCATCATCTTTTTTGACACACAAAATACTCTGCTTCTCTCACACGGAGAACTCTAAAAGCAGCTTCTAGCTGGGAGTCTCAGCTATTTGCAACCTGCTTTATTTTTAACATATCCAAAAACTATTCAGAACTGTGAGCAAGAGACATACGGTGTGTTCTATAAAGAGCAAGCCATTGCTTGCCAGCAGAGTTGTTATGATTAATTGCCAGTTCAACAGAAGGTAGGAAGTTCTGAAGCACAGAAAAAGGGAGAAAGGTGGACTGGGAAAATTTAAGACGGTCAAGCAATTTAACTGGCTTGAAATTATTTGGTAACCAATTAACGCATAAAAGAGCATGATAAAGGTGGGTTAATTCACAGTGCTTGGTGAATAATTGCAAGTAAATTAGGGGCATTTCAGACTAAGTAAGGTTTCTTAAATTTCTTCTTGTTGTAGGTGTAAAGGTGAATAAGAAGACCAGGTAAATGATATTAATCTGAAAGTAACAAGAATTATCTAAAGTTACCTATAAAAGTAAATACAAGAGACTTAATATGAAGCTAAAAACAAATTTAAGAAATCAGCTGCTCTTCAGTTGCTTCAGTTCACACACACACTCATGTTAAAAGCACATCTAGCCTACAATGACAAAATTATGATTTTAATGCATGCCACCCTTACTCATATGTGCTGTGATCTACTTTGTCAAAGTATTTTACTTCAGTTCTTTGCTTTTATTCCCTGCACAAGGTCTATAGAAGCTTTCGAATAAACAGTTGAGACATGTTCAATCTCCTCAAAGCAACCCTGAAGATTTCAAATCACAGAAAAATTTTGGCTGGAAGGGTCCTCAAGAAGTCACCTAGTCTAAACCCCCACTCAAAGAAGGTCTAATTAGATTAGGTCACTCAGGGTCATGTTCAGAGAAGTCTTGAACATCTCCAGTGATGGGGATTCCACAGCTTCCCAGGACAACAGGAGCTGTACACAGCTGGTAAGCTCTCACTGAAACATTTCCTTCTCAAGACTTAGCAAGTCCAGCTCACTCAGGTTCTCCTCACTCATTGTGTTTCAGGCTCCTGACTATCCTGTTGGCCTCCTGGACTCCCTTCAGTGTGTCAACAGCATCCTTCTTGCACAGGGAAGACCAAAATCAGACACAGGATTCCACCTGAAGTCTCACAAATTCCAAATATAAGGGGTGGATGACTTTCCTGGCCCCAGTTTATGACTGAAGCAGTTGGCTGTCCTCGAAACACTGGCAATTGCATTTGCAATTTACTCAGGGAAACAAAAAATATCTACAGTTCTTAGTAATACACTTATGGATGCCTTTGCTGTCATGGATCTCATGGATCCTAGCATTTAACTGTGATGTCCACATAATTTAGACATTTTGTTTAGGATTAACACATTTAGGAATTGAGGATGAAACTCAACTTTCTCTTCAATTCACTGAAGGGTTTCTTCCTTCTTCAAAAATGGTATTAGCAATTCTAAAGAACTACAACAAGGCAAGGAAAACCAGCTGAGGTGGAGCATGAAATTACATTTCTCAAATATCATTAAGACTAGGTTAATTTTGTACCACTGGCCATTCTTGACTTTGGTCACAAGAGTGGATTCATTTGCCGATTTCTTGGTCAGTGGGTTAAATCTGGTCATGATGACTTTAATCATTACTCTCCTGTGAAAGGTTGTTATTGGCCAAAGGTGACAGGAGCAGCAAGAATAAATAGCTTATTATTAATTTGTGTCAGTTATATATGAACTCAGAGCTTTCCTTCGTTCTCACCCATGTGAACTCAAATTGCTTTCAGCAGGCATGCCCAAATTTGCTATTTAACATGGCAATTACTCTTTTGTCTGCCTTTCTCACAACTGTGCCTTCCTTGCAGCTGGTTTTTTTGCCCTCCCCTCCCTCTCTGCTGTGTGACACCAGAGAGGTGTCTGTTTTACAGACAGGAAGGCAGGTCTTTGCCAGGAATTTATAATCCTCTTCTCCTGTCAGTACTTATCTCCCATTTCAAACTCCTCTAATAACCTTCTGGTTTTCTACATTTGCCTTACTTGTACATATATAGAGTAAAAAAAAAAAAAAACCCACCCCAACTTAGTCAACTATGTAAATTAGACATTTTGCAAACTGATTCTTTAGAACTGAATAAAAATGTTATTATTAGCTTGTCTAACATATGTCACAGAGACCACAGCTGCATTTCATGCCAAGTGCTGAACACATTTCAAGGACATAACACTGTTAGTAAAGGCATTGCTTCATCAGAGGAAGGTTTTACCAGGTTAAGTGGAGGATTTTCATCATTTAGGAAATTTAAATCAGTGTGTGCTTTTGTTCAAACCCCAGGTAGCTCAGATAAGTGAGCAGTTTATGTTATCAAGCCTGTAATTTGCAGAAGGCCACACAGGCTGCTTACAGTCATCTTCCTGGGCTGAAAATGTCCACCTCCAAACAAATGAGAGGAAAGTACCCAGGTTATATAAAGCCAGAAAAGAACAATTCTTACCATGATTATATGTATGCTAGATTTATGAGTGATGAGAAGAGTTGCTGTATTTTTTTTTTAATTTTTTTTTCAGTTTTGTTAGAAGGATAAGAAATAAGAGTTGAAAAACTTTCCTAAGAGAACTACCATTCTGGAATAAAAGAAATATTCTTTTTTTTTCTTCTCTCTTTTTTTTTTTTTTCCTTTCCCTAGCTAAAGAAATCATAAGCTTGCACAGAACGATGGATATTATTTTCTTAGTAAATGTATAGCAGTGCAAAGTCTTTGAACTCTAGACCTCTTGTAACAGAGAGCTAAAAGAGATTCTCACAGTGCTCTATTTTAATCTCTTCTGGATCAATATAAGTGAACACTGAATATTTCTATCCATTTCATTTTATTTAGGAAGGAAAGAAAGATTTAAACACTTTGCTTGTAAGTCAGATAAGCCTAAATTCAAAATTATTTTCAGATGTGGCAAATTTTAGCAAATATTCTTTATTTATAATTCTGAATGGGCTTAGGTCCAGAAGCACAAGCATACCACGTGACAACCAACTTTCCTACTCAACTTATTAATCTGAAACTATGGAACACTGCAATTTTAAATCAGAGCCTAAGAACATATCATCAGCCCATTTTTTTTCCATTTCTGTTTAAAGAACACTTTGAAAAGCATAGTTAACTTCGGTTTCATATGTTAATATATTAAATTCCTTTATTGCTTTGTGATATACAGAAACTTTGACGTTGGCTTCTTTATTTTATTTCAAGAATTCTTTTTTCTTGTTAGCTTGAAAAAGGAATCTTCCACTTAAATAAGTCGATTGCAAGCAGTTTCAGTAATTGAATCCCTAGATATTTGCCTTTGTGCTGGGAGGTTTCATTTAACTTTTAATGGATTTTTAATGCTGAAACAGTTTCATTTTAAACTTTTGTCATAAAACATTTTAGAATTTTCTATTTTTGCTGCAGGATTTCTCCCCCAAAACCTTTCTTTAAAAGCTGAGATTTAAGATGACGTTATTACAAGAAATACTGTAAAACATTCTGAAAGATAGGAATGATTTCTACAAGACAGAACTTTTAAGGCTATCATGCCATCAATCTGCTGCAAAGTGTTCACCAGAAACACAGGCTTTATATTTAAATAATATTAGTAATAACTGGAGTGCACCTTCCTCTGCTGGAGAAGGACAAGCCTTTCATGACTGACTCCTCTATTAATCCTTCACACAGACTGCCTTTTTAACACACAGTGAAAAAATTTTGAAGTGTTCTCCAGATATAGGACAAGTGACTGGATCATAACAGCACAGATAGTGCAGATATGAGCTGGGAAATACCCAAACTTCCTCAGGTATCACAAACCAGGGGTTTTGTTCCTCACAAAGCAATCACAGAAAGGAAAAATCACACTTGTTTTAATATGAAAGTAGGGGATGGTATGGCTACTTGCTGATATAATCTGATCCTTAAAATGATCGCCTATTTTCACCATTATTGCAGTGAAACTATTTGCTCTCTTTGTGCATCTTTCAAAATCTCATACATCAATGAACAAAAATAAGAGCATGATAATCTTCAAGGAAGTTCTGGTAACTCTTACGTAAAGTTGAAAAATCATGAAATCAGGGCTTACACACATATTTGACAGGGATTTTTTTCTGATTATTTTTCTAGCAAATAATTTCTAAAATTATCTCAGCTCCTCCTAAGCAAATTTCCTCTAAAAGCAGCCAAGTTAAGACATTTTACATTACACAGAATGTGTTCTTAAGTTCCACTATTCTGTTCATCCTTTGTCTTGCTTCTGAGTCATAGGAAAGTTGTTTAACAGGCAGAAAACCTGTTTTAGCTCCTGCTCCTATCACTCAGCTAATCCTGTGATCATCCTGAGGAAGGTCTTCCTCTGAAGTCAGAGAGCAGGTACAATGAAATCAGAATTCTGGATTTGGCTTCATTGTGCGCATTCAAAGAGTGTCTGGAAGATGAATAACCCAGACTGATCCTTACAATGATGCATAGCCATTCCCAGACATTTTAGCATATTACATTATTCCAAAATCTTTTGAAAATACCAGCTTTGGGATACCCATAAGGTTTTTAACAAAGAACCCTCTAAATGCATTTTAAAACAGTTTAAGCCTTATATCACTAAAAAAGGAGACATGAAAAATTGAGTCACTCTGACTTGGCCATGAGGGCATACATTTATTTCTGACATTTACTGTTATTCCCATGAAACTCATAAATATTGCAGACACCTAGCTGGTTGAACAAACATTGCATAGCTTAGCTTCTTTTATAATTTAGGGGGTTTAAGTCAGCATTTGAAAAAAAAACAAAAACTTTTTAAACATTTTGTATTTATTACTTTGCAGTCTTCAAACGGTAAACCATGGACCCTACCATGTTCTGCTCCATCCAGTGAACAGTTCCTCAAAAAACAATTCCTATTTCAGCTAATCAGTTCTATAATATTACAGATTGATGTAACATATCTTTATTACCTTGGCCATATAATTTCATTCACCCTGTTTTGGGATGCATCATTTAATTATTTAAGGCCATCACAGACATTTTGCCTCCTGCAGCAATGAATACCACAGTTTATTTTTACTTGTCAAATATATTTCCCAATACTTCTAAAATGTGCCTCTTCTTTTTCTTTCTCTCTATTCACAACTACAGTAAAAAGACTTCCTATTTTTCCTCCTACCATTTTAGCTAGTCCCACTATGTTAAAATCAATGACATTTAGAAAAGTGTGTCAGATGCAACAATAGCATTGAAGAGTATAAAGATGTCATATGTCTGATTTTCCTCCACTCATTTGAAAATATGTTATCTGTATTGTTAACTTCTGATGGAGGCTGGGCAGAAATTGATACTGTTATTTATGTTTGCTCCTATAGAGATGTTCTGCCTACTGAGCATAGTGCTTGTGTTCAGTAATTGATGTATGGGATTATTTTAGGCTAACATGTGTTTATTTACTTTAAGTTGGATTTTCCTGTCTGCTGCTTCTGTTTCCTACTGAAATGTTTCTTAGCCCTCCATAATTATTGCCATCTCTGCTGAAGCATTCAATAGTATTACTTGCTCTATCCTGGCTTTGTCTTCTTTCTCCACATCAGCTGTCTGGATTTGCTTTGTTTTATATTAGGACTTTAATTTTTATGGAATGCAGATTTGGACTCTTTTCTCTGGTAGGGAGACAGAGCCACGTGGCTTTTGTGATGAGCTGTCCTGTTTCACAAATCTAAAGCTTCTAGAAGTTGAGAAGGATATTGATATGGGCTTGGCTATTGCTTTTTCAGAATGGTTTTGGCCTTCACCAAATGTCCTCAAGAAAATTAAGATAGTATAAGAAGAAAGGTACCTACATGGGTGAATAATTTGGTAAAAGACAGGAAAAAGAAGAGTAAATGGTCAGTAAGTGGTCAGAAAAACTATTTGTCACCTTCATAAGCAACTTAGCAATAGGTATCAATGAGAGGTGAGGTATCACTCTTAACAAATAATAAATTATTCAGGATGGAGCAACTACCAGGAATTGCAACTACCAGGAATTGCAGAAGGTTCTGAATAATAGTTTAAATGTACCTTGCACCAGATACTGCATATGCAGTTTTATTTGCCTCATCTCAGAACTGAAAAATGCCTCATTTGACAGAACTGAAAAATGTTCATAGAGGAATGAAGATCACAGGTGTGGAGTACCTTCCCTATAAAAATTAATTTGCATAGCAGGACTCTTCAGCCTGGCAAAGATCAAATATGTGACAGAGGCATGTAAACTCACAAATATCCCAACAAACTCTCTGTTTATTTCCTTTCCCAATGGATTAACTACACTTCATTAAATGAAGCTCCCAGGAAGAAAGTTCACACTTAAAAAAGAGAGTGAATCTCTATCAAATATGTAGTTAAACTGGTGAAAACCCTCGTTAGAGGATGCTGTGAATGCTAACCACTTACATGATCTCAAGGGGATACTGTAAAAAATCACGGACAAGAATTCCAGCTGGGCTGTTAAAGAAAAAGCTTTATCTAAATCTTTCTGGTAAAGACCCAGCAGTGGTATGTTGAAGCTAAGAAAGTTCAGACTAAGACACAGTTTTTAAGCTCAAAAGGTCATTTAAGTTTGGAAACCTTTTGTAGAGCCACAGAACACTCCTGCTCATTGTCACCTCTCGAAGAAATGTGGCTTTTGTCAAAGCCCAGTCTTGTGTGCAGACACCACAGAAAAGACCCACGGAAAGGTTATGGGTTGGATGTGGAATTACCAACAGGATAGATTTGCATTCTCCCCTAGAGTCTGGGCACAACTTCAGTCTGAATAGCCCCTGAAGACCCTGAGCTCCTGTCCTAATGCATGAAAGACAGCTCAAAGAATTACCAAGACAGCCCCACGAACTCTGAGAGGCCCTTCCTGTGGGAGTCAAGTCTGTGTTTTTGGGTTATTAGGGTAACTATTAAAGATAATAAGTGTGACTTCACAGGTTTGTGTATTAAAAATGATCATATAATTCTTCATCAAGGGTCAGCTAACATACGATGATCCATACCTTTAATTTCTGAGCAGAGTAATTTTTCAGATGCTAGTCATTTTGGAAGTGGCATTTATTTAGACTCCTCTCCACAATAAGGATTAATATATGGGGTCACAAGCCCACCTTTTTGGGTCTTAGTCCCAGTAAAATTGAAAGGATTGTGTGTAGAGCAACTATGATTCATATGAGTAAGAAGGCCAGAAATGTGCCAGGAGTATGTTTTATTTCTTATTTCTAGAAGTAAGAAGGTTCAGATTCTGAAGAGTTCAAAACATAACATTTTCCAAAAAGCTTGAGAATTAAGAACTGCTCCTTTAGCAAAGTCATAGCAATCAACTTAACAGAAATTTTGTACCATCCAGACAGGTCAAAAAGTTCTAAATTTGCAGAAACAATATTGCTGGGAGACAGCCTCTAACTATATTTTTGTCATGAAGATGCTTTAATTTCTTAAATGTCATACTTTTTCTTTTAAAAAAGTAATAAGCAAAACATAGTTACAGAGATAGAGCATCCTTTCTTTCAATGAAATAAATTTATTGTAAAGGTTTGCACTTGAAAATGTGTGTTATCCATTGGGATCTTGATAATGTTACATTCTCAATGAGTCTAATAATTTTTGCACCTCAGTAAGAAGACAGAATTAATTTATATTAATCCCAGTAAAGTACAGATCACTGCCAGCCTATTACTTAATTCCTTTTTCACAGTGTACTGCATTGACGAAATTGTGATCTCAGTGAACGAATAGAATCTGTTTTGAAACATGGCCTTGACTTTGTGAGCAGTTACCCAGTGCTGTAATCTTACAAATCAAACCCAGTCTATATATGTCACCCTGTCTGTAACAAGAGGATAATTTACTTCCCAGGAGGGGTGAGGACTGATGGGACTGATCCAGTCAGTTCCTATATCTGTAACCTGCTCTATAGTCAGAGGAGTTCAATACCTGGGGGAGTGCCTGGCTGAGCCCAGTGTTAGCAAAAGGTTTTGGAGATGAAGCATAAAGTACTATTTTTAAAGGATACATTATTGAGACTTCAACTGTGAAATCCCTGCTGCTATGTAAAGAAAACATTAATTTTTCCTTTAAAAGAACAGTGTGTGGGTTAAACATTTATGGTGGCAGGGCTATGCACAGTATGTGGGCTCCAAGCACAGATATACAATCGAGCCTAGAACGCTGTTTCACACGCAATGACAGTACTTGTACTCTTCGGCTGAGCTAAACGCAATGAACTTTGGAGCTGACATCCCTTGGCATCTGACTCCTGCGGCAACCAGAGGGCATTAAGCACCTAAACACCTCACAGCAGCTGGGCTTCATGTCTTGTGCCTGCTCCTCAGCTCAGATGTAAATTCAGATGACCAAAGCCAGCTTCTACAGAAATTATTCAACTCCTATCTAACTCTGGAAGTGCTTCAAGTCCTCAGTTTGATTTTTAGCCATAGAGCTCCAAGGAGACATCCAGGCATGTGCAGAAATTTCTCCTTCTTAATGTTACTAACTAACTCAGTATTTTCCCCACACACAAATTTCAGCCAAATCCACAAACAGTGTCCCGCTTTTTTCCCCACAAGAGGTCTTACAAGCAACAACACCAAATGAGCCAGCTCACAGTGCCTTAAACATCGGCTTTAGAACAAAGCCAGGGGAAGATGGCTTTGTCCCCCACCCCAATAATTTAAATATCAGCTCCATTTTTAAAGATTTTATTCAGGAAGACCACAGTTCAGTCCTTCCCATCTGGTGTGGTCGAGTCCACCTCCTCCGGTTTCAGTAATCAGTCAGGATATTATGCGCAGTAAGGAACACGTATTCCCAGTATTTCCCTAGAAGATCCACTCATGGAATACACAGCTAATTGGAACAGTCTGTGCACAGCTCTGTCATTGTTTTTCTCTTACTGACATGATACAGTGAACCATCATCAGCAGAGTCCATATATATACATTGTGGCTAAGGAAACCCAGCTGTAATGCTAATTTTCACCTGTTATCAGGCTGATTAACTTCAGCTACAGTGATATCACTGGCATCAGAGAAATGGAAAAAAATAGCAACACAGAGTGCATTTACATTTCATGAATATAGTCATCCAAAAAGTTTGTTCGTGAATACCCAGGAGAGAAAAACAATGCTTTGGGTCACTATGGTTACATTGCTGTCCCTACCAGTTCTAGCCCATCCAAACTACGTCTCCAGGTAATCCTGTCCCTGGTTATTGTATTGCTTTTTTTCAGAGTTTTTGCAAATAAGACTTTTTAGAAGATAAACATAGAAAAACAAAATGCAATCAAATTCTCAGTCACTAAATTCTCCTCTTCCAGTGTTTTGTTCTGTACATCTATGTAATGCTTGAACCAGAAGGGACCTGCCACATTTAGTGTCAGAAACATTTGAAAAATCCAAGAGACAGAGTGAAATTAATTCTTTTCTCTGCGGCTGTCTCTCTCTCATTTAGGTGTAAAAAGACTGCTGGTACTAAGTACCAAAACTCCTGTCTGTTATATTAATGATTGTGTTATTTCTTCCTCTCTGGTCAAATACGGTGTTTCTCTGTCTCAGACTTTGATTCTCGTGCTATAATTTCCCCATAGGTGTCACTCATCTGACAGCATGCATTCAAATTACATTTTACTTTCATTCGAGTGAAGAAAAAGAAAAAAAAGAAAAAAAGATCCCAAGTCACACATAAAATATTCATGTCACAAACTCTGTAAAAGTAATGGTGTCCTCAAAGTTCAGACATCACCTCACCCCTGGGGATTGTATATACCAGTTTAGATGGCACACACTGTTTTCAGACACTGCTGAGGATCAAACACAACTGCTGGCTTGATTTTCAAGCGCTGTCAATGTGTACCACGTGAATAAATATCAGCAATGTAAATTGTCTGAAAAGCTGGTATATCTGATCTCATTGCATATAAAGAGGGAGGTTTTTTATTAAGGAAATTATAGAAAAATTAAATGTCTAGAAAGTTTTCTTGAGAGCTGTCAGGCAATCATTGCACTCATGAGGAAGCTGGTGCACAGTCTTCCCTCTGTGAAAATCACTCCTTTCTTTGAAAGTCACTCCTTTCAAATCTGTTTTACCTATGTAGCTCAGCATGAAAATCACTCCTTTCAAATCTGTTTTACCTATGTACCTCAGCACAGAAACACAGGCAGTTGCCTGGAACTGCTATGGCTGTCACGAGAAACGTGATCCAGCTCCACCAAATCCAGAAGGAGTGGTCTTCAGACCTCACCGGGATTTCAATCAGGTCTGTGACAGACCAGGTATGGCAGTGGTTTAGACTGCAGCTGACTCTGGGAGGGTTTGTGTGGGAGGCTGAGCACTCGTGGGCTGGTCCATCTAAATTTTCAGCTTCACTTTTAGGAACCACAGCTTGGTCTGAGCCCTTGTACATGGCAAGGATACCATTGCCTGCGAGAGCCAACAGAGGACAGCACATGCCACACTCTGCGCTGCCCTGACAGGACATTTTCAGTTTGTCAGCCTGTCATCAGCACAGCAGCTCCAAAAACTCCTTCCCCCAAGGCTGGCAGAGCTGCCCAAATGTGAAAATGTGGAGCCTGTTTACATTTGTAAGACCTTTCCAGTGTTGCTTTAGAATCACAGAATCCTAGAGGCTGGAAAAGACCTCTGAGATCATTGTGTCCAACCATCAGCCCAACACTGCCAAGTCCACCTCTAAGCCATGTCTCTAAGCACCACATCTTCGTATTTTTGAACATTTCCAGGGTTGGTAATTTCACTCACTATTGCTTTAGTGCATTTTTGGGACATTTTGCTATCTGTACTTTAACCATTTCTCTGTGTTTCCATGTGTGCCAGTGTCTGGTGATGCTGTGACTGGCTAATGTTTAAATTCTGTCCATGCAGACATTCACATCTCTGATGCAAAAAATCCTGTGTGGCTTGACCCACTGCCCTGGAATGCATTTATTGGCTCAAACCCATAAATGCTGCAGTTCACTGAGATATGCTTCTTCAGGAAACACCCACAGATATAAAGAAAGACCATGGTACAGCTCTTTTGAAAATGTTAAAGCAAGTATTAAACAGTGTTGACACAATTAGAGCCCAATGGGGTTTCATTCTTTATCCAACCCCTATGAATAAAAGATACCTTTAATTCATGTCTCTGGTTTCTAACCATTCCTTATCCATCTTAATAATGTATTACCTCACCCATATTTAGAGAACTTTAACAATAGTCTATCAAGGGAAACTTTGTCAAATAGCTTTCTACAAACCCAGACATATTAGATCTATTAATTTAGTTTAATAGCTACTTCACGTTGTAAAAGCAACCACTTCCTTTTTCTGTAATGGTGAGAGAAAAAAATTCTTCAAGCCAATAATATTTAGTCTCATTCTGCTCAGATTATATAACGCAACAAAAAACATTTTTTAAATAAAAGCTGTCAATTTGCACTTGCAGAAAAAAAAAAAAATTACTTTGGTGGTTGGTGTCCTTACCTCCTGCAATGTATATTCCCACTGAAGCTTCAAGTCCATCACCTTAAACAGCTCCTTAACACCAAAAAGAAAAAATGGCTAAGAAAAATACCACTATCTCCACCTTCTACTGTGTGCCAGAGAGCTCAAACTGAGGGCGATCATGGACTATTTCCCTCTTTTTTTTCCCTCAACATACAGCCCCAGAAGTAAAAATCTCACATTTTATTACAAAAAAAAAGTATATTCCAAACTCCTGCAGCTGAAGAGCAAAGTTTTACCATGTTATCCATATGTTTTCAGAATTTGGAATAGGAATAAATTTAATTCTAAATTCATTATAGTTCTCAAACCCCAGGTGCATGGATTAATAAAATTAATAAAAATGACTTTATAAAAGTATCTGTTTTCAGCTCATTGATTCAGCAGAAACCTGGAGTTGAACCCTGTCATGGTGGCTGGCATCTGTAATTTCCATAACATTTGGTAAAGTCTGCATAAAATGTTAAGAAGCGTCACTCTAATTTCTGATAAATGAGAGCAGCTGACGTTTGAAAATGTTCTGTGGAAATGCCTGGCTGGCTGTTCACATCCAAGCTAAGAACCAGCCATCAAGCTTGAAGGCATTTCAGTGACATTAATGTTTGAATGTTGACTGCTACGTGAAAACAAAGGTTTGATTTTCGATGTGCTTCCAATGGTTTGGCTAGGACTTCTCTTCGTGTCTCACTAATCCTTACCATCAGATTAGGCTATGAAAAATCAACTATGAGCCCAAATTAATTTTTGATGTAGTAAACCCACCTGAAGTCAGTGGAGTAAAATGAGATATAACTTTGACTGAGTAACTATATTTATTATAACTAAGTCTATGTTTAGAGGTTTGTTATTTTCTGTTACATGTTCTTTTTTTCTGATAGAGAATTATAGGTAGGCCTTTCTGTTTCTAAAATGTTAGTGTTACAATAAATTAATGTCTAACCTTTTCCTATTATTGTTATTGAATTAACTCTCAGAAACCATTCCTAGTTTTTCATGATAGTGCCTAATTACCTGAAATTATAATGGTGCGTTTTATTAGGAGCCCAAATCCTGCAGAGGATTTCCCTCTTTTTCAAGAAAGCACAGTTTCTAGGATTGAAAGGAACATTTTTGGCACCTTTCTTTTCATTTAAAATTGAAGAAATTTCAGACTATAGCATTACCCATGTGTAATTTTTGATGGGTTTGTATCATCATTCCTTCCTTTCCAGCAGGTTGAATGCTGCCTTATATGTCCTTACTGTTATCAGCTACTCAAAAGAGTCCTGGGACTTCAACCACAGCTCATACGAATAAACGTTCTCCTACAGCCCGTGATACTTTTGATTCAGGAACAGAAACAAGACAGGAAAACCCCATGCCAAAATAAGCATTGGAAAGAGGAATTTTCTTGTATTAGTACCCTATGACTGATATGTGGAATGCAAATAATGAATACTAATTCAAGGTGGAAATCCCTGGGGGTTTTTTTTAATTTTTGAAGTGTTCAGCTCAAGTTCAAGATCATTCTTATATTACCTGACTAACTGTGGTGGGCTGACCATGGCTGAATGCCAGGTGCTGACCAAAGCTGCTCCATGATTCGCCTTCTCAACCAGACAGGGAAGAGAAAATCCAATGAAATTCGTGTGGGACGAGAGAAGGTCAGGGAGAGATCACTCACCAAATATCACCAAGGGAAAAACAGACTTGACTTGGGGAAATTAATTGAATTTATTACCAATCAAATTAGAGTAGGGTAATGAGAAATAAACCCACATCCTAAAAACCCCTTCCCTCCACTCTTCCTTCTTCTCAAGCTCAGCTTTATTCCTGACTTCTATCCCTCCTCCTCCTCTCATAGGGGTCCAGGAGGACAGGGAATGGGGGTTGTGCTCAGTTCATCACTCACCATCTCTGCTGCTCCTTTCTCCTCAGGGGCAGGACTCCTCACGCTCTTTTCCTGCTCCAGAATGGGGTCCCTCCCATGGAAAACCATCTCCCACAAACTTCTCCAGAGGGAGTCCTCCCATGGGCTGCAGTTCTTCATGAACTGCTCCAGCATAGGTCCCTTTCACAGGGTGCTTGGGTTTTAGTTCCAGCTATGTCTAAAAAATATTTGGCACTGTAGTCTTTAATGTTACTCACTGGGGTGTTCTAGGAGCATTATGAGGCTGAATATTTTTAACTTCAAGAAAATAAAAGAAAGGGGTTTTTTTTAAATATTCTTCTTTCTTATAGACTGCTGTGTTTAGAAAAGAATACTTCTCAGCTGTGTCTTTCATTTGGTTCTTTCAAATCCAAGCTTAGCAGGCACAGTCTTCTTTCATTTAATACGCCAGACTCAATGTACTGTAATTAAAACAAAGATAATCTTATTTTTGTGTAAAATATATCTCTGAGTTTTATGTTCCCCTACAATGCGGTTGACAAACTGAAAGTCTACAACTTGAAAGAATGAGGTGGGTTTATTCATTTTGCATTCTTACTCTTTCATTAATTGGGGAAGGAAAAGAAGTGAGATCAACAAAGTAACCCAACAAAGAGCTCACGTGTTTGAGGCATCAGAAAAAGATGCTCTCCTTTTTTCCACTTACAGTTTCTGGTCCCTCGGGTTTTAAAAGTGCACACAAGCCTCCATTACAAATCAAGGTTCCTGCTTTGTGATTTAGCATTATAATAAAAGAAATCTGTTTGTAAGAACAAATTTCTCAGGCCACAAGTGGCATGTGTCCCTGTATCATCTCCAGGAAAGGAGGGAGGTTTTTTAATAGCTACTCTTTGGCACCTAAATTAAAATGTTGGTCTTTGTGTTTAATGGATGGGTTACTGATAAGATCTACTCAGATTCATTTTGGATCCTGCTCTGGAAAACTTCCTGCAGAAGACACCCTTTAGACACTCTCTAAACAGAAGCCCTATGATTCCCAGGTAGGTAAAATACATAAGTTATAAGTTCAGTAAAATAAACTTTTCTGTGAAGTTTTCAGCCTGAGCATAAGCTGGTGTTGTCTGAAATTGAATCCTCAGAGGAAACAAATGCTCTCAGACATCCATGATGAATCAAAGTATAAACTTGCTAAAGAAAAAGTAATTGCTTGGTTCCAAAACACATATAAAAAACTTTTTTCTTTTTTTTTACTTTTTTCTGTTTTTCAGAAAATAGGAAGCAACTTAAATGGCAAACAGACAGGAGCCACCACAGAGCTAAATTTATATCACATTTTCAGCCACAGCAGAGGAGTCATTTGCAAAGCATAGAGATTATTTTCTTTCAAGTCTCCCTCTAAAACAAATAATCCCTTCACACATACACTTGTTGAAGGATCAAAAAGCTTATTTTAGTCTTAAAATCAAAGATTCCAGGAAGTCCTGTGCTTGTTCAGCTCTTCAGGTCAGGTATTCCACCAGTCCTATCTTTTAAAGGAGGCAATACACGATGCCTTAATGAAAGATTAAGGTAAATGACCTGCCCAGAGGGACTTTTGTCCCCTAACATTCAGAATTATCAGGCTGGGTTGTGTTTGAAGGCCTCACCTTTATGGCCTATAGAAATAGTTTACCTTTTGCTTCATTCTGTTATAGCTCTGGGACCAGAATCAATACAAAAACCAAAACAGTGCAGGAGCCTGCAACTAGGCAGGCTGGATAAAATTTAAGAACTAGCAAATTAAGCAAGAATTCTGAAATCTTCCAGATTATTTCATTGACTGGAAAGAACCGGAGAAGGCAGCGCACACACACAAGCTGACTGATATTTAATTTCCAAAAGAAAATCTGCACTCTGTTTCTTGCTGTATCCACTTGCGCTACTCCACATCACCAATTTAAGCCAGAAAGCAACGTTCCAACATTTCAGCAATGGAATGACATTATCCCCAAGTGATTTTAAAGTTGTCTTTTTAGAACATGTTCTTTCTTTTTAGATTCATTCCGCTTGGAGTGCATCAAGGGTGCCATGTTAGGAAAACTTTATTATTTTACTAAATGTCAGAAACTCACCAATAGCAGCTATGGCAGCAGTTGGAGAGCTGATCATGATCATGAAAGCTGGGGATTGCTGTCACAAAACAAGAGGAAAATTTAAGGAAAACGCTGTGGTTGTTTTTGTTTCTTGCCTTTCTCTTCTCTGCTGGAGTTAAATTATACCTTTGTATTTTGTTTTTTATCATTGTTATTTAATAAAAAATAGCAAATTAAGGCAAAAAAACTGCTTAGATTTTTGGGGTCGATTTTCAGAGGTATAAGGGCAGAATTAAATTACCCAGCAAACAGAGATTTTTAGCATTTCTGTACTGATTGAATAGGCACATTTGCTGAACTATTTGCATGCAGGAAAATTCACTCCCAGCATCAGCCAGATCACACAGACATAATCACAAGTGCGCAAATCGCTTAAGAGAGAATGAAAACCTCTGCAAAGGAGGGTGCTAGGACTTGGCTTCACATCAAAATTGACCGTCATGAAGAGGCTGTCATCTTATTTGGCTGTCATTAGTTTGCATTGTGATGTGACAGCAAAGCCTTCTCATTTATCCATCCAATCATCCATCCATCCATGGGTAGAAAATTTCAAATATCCCCTCCTTATGTTGGTGACTCCTGTACAAATACACTTGCAGAATGCAGTCCCACATCACTGCATAAAACCCTTGCCACTACAAAACAAAACAAAACAAA